>JBBJLR010000007.1:13408501-13424180 GCA_037577145.1 Brachypetersius gabonensis
GTGGGGGTCCAGGAGGCTGTTTAGAGAGAGAAAAGAGTTGATTTGATTATACACTGCACGTTCCAGGACTTTAGAAAAGAAGGTGAGGAGGGATACCGGTCTGTAGCTGTTGACATCTGAAGGGTCCAAAGATGGTTTCTTCAGAATCGGCGTGACCACAGCAGACTTGAAAGTGGATGGAACGTGACCAGTCATCAAGGAACCATTGATTATGTAAGCAATGTGCGGGATGAGATCTGATGATATCATCTGAAGCATGTTCGATGGGAGAGGGATGAGTGGAGACGTGGTAGGTCTGCTGGATGTCAGGAGAAGTGAGACTTCATCAGCAGAGAGCGGCAAGAAGTTATGAAACTGGACGGCGCGGTCTGGTCTCTGTCTGGCAGGCAGCGTGGTGGTAGGAGGAAAGGAACTTTGTGAAATCTTCTGATGAGAGATCTAGAGATACAGGGAGAGACTGAGGTTTGAGATGAGATGAAAAGGTGGCAAAGAGCTTGCGAGGGTTAGATGCGGATTCTTCGAATTTGGTTCTGAAGAAGAAAGACTTAGCAGAGTTTAAATCACAGATCACAAATATTACAGATATAAGTGTGAAGAACTTTATACATTTAAAAATAACCTTCACATAATCTAAAGATTCTTTTACAATCTAAGGGGGTGTTCAAGAACCTTTACTTTAGGTAGATGTACTTTAGAAAAAAAAAGATTTTTCACATTTACGTCTCATTTACGTCATCCATTAAATGGCTGTTTAGGGAAGTAATAAGGCTTTTTATAGGATATTGTGCAAAGAATAAACATCATTTTGAGATCAGCTATTAAATATTAAAACTAAGAAACAAACATGTTGTGAGCAATATGGAGCTTCAACTTCAGCTTATATTTGAATTTTAATTTGTGTATAAAACTCTCATCCCTTTTGGGAATAGACCCATAAATAGCTATATAAGTCACACTAACACTCCTTTCTTTCATTTTTGGCATATATTATCTCCCTGGTTAGTTGAGATATTTGTCAAAGGTTAATTGCCAAAATCATCTGAATTAAGTGCTTTTCTCGTGGGCACATCCATCCTTTTATCATAATTGAATGCCTTTTATTACTTTTGCCCATCTGACTAACCTCAATACCTTATGTCACAGTTGCCAGACTAGAACTCTCACTGAGGACGCTCTGTCTCTGACCAGTGGTTCATTTTCTCTGTCAGGTGTCATGTAGTATTACTATAGCCTCAGTGCAAGGACCCCATCTCTTGAGAAGGGCAGAGACAATGTCACAGCACATCTCTACCTGCCAGAGGAAATGGAAAAGGAAGGCATCTAAAATGATCCCATTCAGTCCTCATGCAGATCACTCTCACCGGCATGTGGCAGCTCTGTCCTTAAGGCCTCCGAAGAACATTATCAATGTTTCCACCTTTTGTCCTCCTGCCTTGTGCCCTTTTGGAACACATTCCCGTTTTTACAGTGGACAGGCTCCAGTGTAAAATCATCTATTCTATTGCATGTCAGTACCACCAAAGTGAAGTACAGAAGATACGTGTCTTTCCTAATAGGTAAAGAAACCTACCAGTGAACATCTCCATACTGCCGGCTTCTTAAAAGGCTTGAGAGAGAATGGAAAGCATTCAACTTCACTACAGGGTCAAGCAGACGTTTAGCTGTCTCCTATGTGGCCAAGCACTAAAAGAGTGAGGAATCTTGCTCTCCTGATCTTGCTGTAAGAACATTCACTTGGAGCGACTGACATGGACAACACACGGCAGTCCCGGTAAGTAGTTGCCCAGGGCCTTTCATCAACTGCATTATTAACTTGCAATGCTTAGAGACATCCTTACTAGCATAATCTTCAACATGGCATTATAGTAATTGCATGTATGCATTAAAAAATCCCTTCACTAGATAAGTAATCTTAGTGATGTTAATTAGTAGTAGCACTTGCACATCTATAATTGCATCAAACCTTGGCCTGCATGTCAAATAATCACATTCAATTAACTCACATCAGCTTGATTTAGAGATGGAGAGAAAAATATCCATCAGGCAACAGGAGGAAAAAAAGAAAGTTGCGGCAAGTTGTTTTTTAAATATTACTTCAAGATCCAGAGTAAAAGGTCTAATTGTTTGTACAGAGCCTCATATGACATGATCGTAGAAGACACTAGTAATTGTCCATAGTGACAGCTGTCATTCATGGCCTCCTAGTGAACACCGATAATTAATGCTGCAGAATGTGTCGTCCTCTCTAGTCATCTTTGCCATTGGCCAGAGTTGGCTTGATCTTAACAAAGGGAGAAAGGCACTCTCAACACTTCACTTCACTGCTGCAGATATGACCTCATAAAAACATTTTGGAACATTCTTCACAAATATTTAAAGCTCCTCTCAAGTACTCCACTGACATCCTGCATTACTCAAAGAGACTCCTGATAGTGATTACAGAATTGAGTAAAATACAGTGTTTGTGTAAATATTAGCTTTAATCCTGTTTGAAGTAGAAGAAACCCGTTTTTAGACTTTTATTTAGGCTATGTTTCAGGATTCAGTGACAGTATTTGCCTGGTTCCCTTGGCAGTTTTTTCTTTTCTCTAGTGATGGTTTATGACCAGGCAGTGGCACACAAACACCGCCGCTGAAATTGGAGCCTGGGGTATTTTTCCGAGGTGGAGAGAAGAGGTGAGGGGGGCAGCTTTCTTTGACAGGTTTGTCAACTAAAGATGCAAAGTCACACAGTAGGTATGAAGTGCTCATCGAGGAGCATGAAAACAGATCCAACAAAGACCTGGTATCTCTCAGGACTTGCTGAAGAAGAGGCGGGGGGAAGTGAGCCATTTTAGCTGTCATCTGTCAATGCCGTGAAACTTTATCACACTTGTATAGTAATGGACCAAGGTAATGGCATGCTCCATTTGTCAAATGATTTTGCTACTCCTTTTTTAAAAGTTTGGTCGAGAAAACTTCGTTGAGGAGGTGGAGACAAAATGTATATATTGGATATGATAATGTTAGAAGCGTTATTACATTAGAAAGGTAGCCACATTATTGATAAAGCTAAAGTTAACAGTAGCTATTAGTAGCTATTAGTAAACCAGTTCGTGGAATGTTAGCCAGGGTTTTGCAATTATTTTCTATTGGTTTTTCATTTTTGTAGTAGGGTTTTGACTATTCAAAAAAGCTAGCTATTGTCATTGCTAGGCAAGTGTACCTGAAAGAGTGCCTGTATATACTCATTAATGAAGAATTGTATGAGTAAATAAAAACGTTAATTGTAAAAATCTAACTTTCAATATTAATTAGTTCAGTTTGCTGTTCATGTCATGACTTATGTGGACATAAAAAAGTCAAAGCAACATACAAGCGTCAAAATAAGACTGCACTTAAAGCACCTTTGGAAGTGTCTTTTCGTGTATTTCTAACAGAATACCATTCATTATACATTTGTGTATTTATGATCCAGCTTTCTGTACAGTGTCTGTGACAGTTCTGTTAAAAAAGTTAATTTGAACACATTTGCTTTCCTTCTGGGTGCAGTTACCTTCATCTGAGTAAAAATGTGCAGATATCATTGCTCTTTAAGCATGATCTCATCACCAGGAATAAAACCTGGGCTGGATGAATGTGTAAAAACCAAAATGTTTAACATTTTAGATTTACATTTTTGACAAAAGAGCCATGACATCCAAGTAGTTTCGCAGACCGCCACACAAATGAAAAAGATGCCGTGAAGTCTTAATACATCGACTTAATGCATAGAAAATAGAAATCACCTTTAGAGTGATGACTACATCTAGCAATATTCCTGTCCTCTATAATCTAACCAAAGGTCAAACACGGTCTGTGACTGTATCATGCTGCTGTAATGCTATAGTAAAAAATGTTTAATTGAAATGTACACTTCTGTTCTTGTGTGATTTAAAGGTAATGAATTTGAGCGGATTTGCCCTTGAAGAAGAAATGGGCAAAAGGTTATCTTTCACCGTATCACACCTTATGGTGTTTACCACAGAAACTGATGATATATGGTTTACATAGATGGTCCTTGCTGTGTAATTAATAAATGATCTTTCAGCTAACAAAGAGTGCTTCATGATGTAGATGTATCGCTTTTAGAGAGCCCAACAGCTAAACCCACCAGAGGAGGCTGCTTAATGTGCTGTGATGAATGGACCACAACCTACACCACACAGATGGACACTCTCTTTCTCTCTCTCTCACACACACACACACACACACACACACACACACACACACACACACACACACACACACACACACACACTGCAGCCGCAACACCTTAGCCTGCACGGGGAGTTGTACAGCTGCAAGGTGAAAGATGGCAAAGAGGAGGGCAATTATCCTCCAGACAAATGGTTGAAGAAGCAGAAGGTCTGACAATTAGTCCCACAGAGGTCTAGAGTCCTGTCACAGGAGAATACCCATGACTGATGATTTTTTATTTCTCTTGTTTATCCTCCTCCTATCATGTACACTGTAGTATATAAACCTCTATACAGTAGCCTGTAACAGAGGTGCTGTATATAAATTGTTTAGCTGTTGACTTAAAATGCACTACACATTTTTTTTCTTTACTGTCAGAAAAGGAAATATACACTCTTATTGATAAGCATGAGGAACATGATTCAAGCTGACCAAGCAAATGAATCTGTTTATTCACACGAACTGGGCAAGCAAATGACAAAGTGCGATCAGCGAATCCCATTCATGCTGTGGAAGAGCAAGTGCTTAGCCAGTGAGAGATTCTGAAATAGATTCAGAGCGAATTTCCCCAAGGACATTTTTTAATCAGAATATACTATCATTTTCCATTTCTGGTTAATGAATCATACGAATTATAGCCACATTACAAATGGCAAGTCTTTGCAGGCTATTAGTTTGTTTCTTTAGGGGTCTAATAGAAGACATGCTTCATTTGGGCTCCGGTAGTGTCCCGAAGCAATACAGAATGAATTGCATTACTTCCAACAGCTGCCATTTTCTGACGATCTTATCAGAAGTGTGCTAACATAATGCAGTAGGGTGAAGTTATTATTCCAGAGCCAGACACAGACGCTCCGGTATTCATCTGCAGGAGAGGGCATTTTCAGTTTCTGCAGGCATTCTTTTTGAAATGTATTTCCTTAAAGTTGAATGTGTACCTCTTACATTTTGACCCGCTGTGCTCTAAGAGTAATTGTATTTAATTCATTTTTATTATGTTGCTTTTGATTGTGTTTTCTTGATTAATTCCCTAATATCTGGAAGGTTTCATCTGTAGACTACAACTTACTGACTTTCTCTTATAGAGCAGTCCGAATCCATGTCAAAACTCACATTTTTATGAATTGACGAAACATGAAAACATGATTGGAAAATAATGGGAACAGAAAAACAGGTAGATACAGAACCCATAAATGAAGGTTATGGGTTATGAATGACTGACACGAGGGAAAGACACACATGGTATACATATACCAGACAGAGAAATGGGAACACCTGGGGAAAGAAGACAGACAATAGATGAATCCACAAACAGAGAGGCCCTACTAGGGTGGAGCATGTGAATCACAAACAAAAAATCACAGGTACAAGGAAATGTTCAATCAGAAAACTGGGGAAAGGATACAAATATGGTTTTGTTGCTCTTTATAGGAATAAGGTGCAATCTAATCTTGTTACTATTGTGCTCACTTATATATATCTCCTTTATATCCAATACAAAAACAAAACCTAAGAAGAACCTATTTAAAAGGTATATTGTTCCTTTTGAGATAAAGTATGCTATTTGGCTTTGACATATCCAGTAGATTACACACCAGCAGCAACATAAACAGTTAAGACTAGAGTCAAAATTGTGTGAAAAGGCAACTTATACAGTGGCTTTTTGCTCCACAGACTGCAGGTCCACAGTTGAAGACTGCTCAAAACACATCAACAGTCTGAGTAACTTCCACAAAACAAACAGAAATTATCATCGCACATTCTCTCTCACAGCAAGAGTCTGAATACAAAGAACTCACATTTTTAGAACCAATGAAGTCTGACAAATCCGTAATTCATCTCATCTGAATAATTCACCCATGGCAAATAACCCTTCTTCACTTGTACAAGTCATCATCGTCTGGATGAGGCTTCACACCGCCAGGGCATCATCATCATAAACTTCATTTCTGCGCTCTTGTTTTTGGATCAAAGCGGCCACTCACTGACGTGAATGGGAGTAGATTGCGGGCTGATTGCTTAAATAAAACATGAGGAATCTAATGAACGTATTCAGGATCTTGCAATGTAACTCCAATGCATGGCGGAGAGCGTTGATTAAACTTCGCCTGTTTGGCATTTGGATAATGAACAAACACTGCAGAGAAATGGCAACCATTAACCTTTTGCCATGCATTGCTATTTAAATACCTCTGTTTTTAATTCCCCTTTTGAAAATCAGTGAATTAGGACAGACAGGGGTTTTTAACAAAGAGACTTTCCCTCCAGTCGCGTGCAGGAAGGACACCTTCAAGATCCGAGTATTTTTGATTAATATTTTTTTAATGCTTAGTTGTTTGAAGTTCAAGAGTTTTGCAAGTGAGCATGAGGTGCTTTCTAACTTGTGCAGAATTTCAGTGCCATTAGTTTTTCTTGTTTGTTTTATCAACAAGATGTTTGCAACGGGAGCACTATTTCCCATCATCTGATGGTGTTTATAAAAAAAAAAAACTGTGTGTGTGTGTGTGTGTGTGCTTCTTTTCCTTTGTAAAAAATCTTAGAAGAATACCAGCTGTCATTCTCAGTGGTAGGTACGAGCTGCAAGTAGGGTCTGTGGTGGGCTTGTTGTCATTTTAAAGTTCCCTTTGTCTGTGCAAAGCTCAGTCTCAGGTTTCCTTGGCACCAGATCTGACTCCTGAAAGGATTCTTTGCATTCCATCAGGAGCTTTTAAATGTTGGTTCCAAGAGGCCACACTGATGTCTTTCATTTATTTATTTATTTCTACTTTTCGGTCAATAACATTGGGTAAAGCTTTTACCCCTTGACAAAGAACACATATATCTAAGCTGTTCATTTAAACGTACTGAACTTCTTGTGCTCTGAATTTCCTTCTGTGTACAGGCCTGGCATGATGACTTAGTTGGTTGACATGATCATCAAATTAGAAATGCTTTAGGGAAGAATATTACAATGAGAATTGCTTAAATGACTTGGAGTGAAGGAGTGATTACTGTAGAAAGCAAACAGTCTTGGGATAAACAACGTTATTAAGGACTTTGACTTTTTAGGGCTCTTCAGACCAAAGAGCAGATTGTGCATTTCTTAGCTCAAAGCTCCACAGTGATGTGTTGCTAAGGGCAGTGACATTAAGTGGAGGCATCAGTCTTAATCGGCCTGTGCAGATCATTAACATCTATTAACTTAAAGTGCCTTTATTATGATTTGTGACCAGAACATTGATATCCGTGGCCTACAATAGTCCAATATACAATAGCATCAAATCATTATTTGCATTGTTGCTGACATTTGTGTTGCTCAGACATAGTGGTGATTAATTATTGTAATTCTACTGATGAATAAACCAAATGAAAATGATAAACTACATAGAGAACACTCAGCCAATATAGTCTAAAGTACATGATAATACATAAGCAATTTCCTCTGGGATCAATTAATAATTCTTATTCTGTTAATATTGAATGCATTTTGAGGTGCATGCAGTACTGCTTGTAACATTAGAATAAGAAATTGCTCTATTTGAGTCACATATTTTTTGCATTAAACTGTACATTCATTGAAACTTCATAATTAGTAAACAATAAGCAGTTGCCTCCGTAATCAGTAATGTTTCCTGATTCTGATCGGTTTTTGATCAATGCCTCAAAAGTAGCTCATCAAGCAATTAAGTGGGCATCTAGAGTGGGGAGGATTGCCTAATGCACTACTCAAATCCTGACTCAAATCTGTTCCCGAGAACCAGAGAAGCTAGGAACTGACACACAGGTTCAACATCTGGTGTTTGTTGGTAGGCGAAGACTACTCTCTTAACAGCATGCAGGAGTGGAAACATGTTACACAGGACTCGGTCCCAAACTTCATCGCAGCAGTCATCTAAAATAGTAAAAGATGGAATCAGTCAATGTAATCACTGGTCCATCATCATTCACCCCCAGGACAGCTCCTCAGACCATTTTCACAAATTTCACAAATTAGCAAACTTTACTTTGTGATGTCATCATCATCACAGCAATGGCCCCTCAATTACAAGCCTGAGGCTTTTAACCCGAGGCTATTTGCATGAAACATTTAATCTAAATCGAAAATGAGTCTGCCTTCCAACCGTGTACTTTAACTGACATCTACAGATGTTCTTCACTCCAGCTGGTAAAGACTATGGGACTTTTATGAACTTGCAGTGTTGATAATACATAGTAATGTATTATGGATCATGATATAATTAGATTTTACAGGCATAAGATACAGTTTGGCCTTTCCCCGCATGTTTGAATTTAAATGGTGTTGGGGAAAATCTGTAAATGACTTTGCCAGCCCATTAGCAATAAGCTGACAACCAGTTTCAGCAAACAAGCAAAATAATAAGGGTACAGTCTCAATTAATTGAAACCTGCTGTTAGTTAGGCATGCCGTGTAGATTCACTACCCTCCAGGTGGTCGCAAAAGTGTTGACAATATGCCTCATATGAATAACAGTACAGCTAACATAGCATTAACATAATTATGCTTATTATCTATCTTTGTCTTTTAGACATTTCAGGAATACTAAATTGGTGTGAATAATCACATATTTGAAATTCATTTGCATTACAGAAATCCTGAGCAACCAGAAGATAAGCAATGCCTCATTCTTTTTTTTTTTCATCCATTTTTTTCATTTTCTAGTCAGCTATAACAGTAAAACGTCCAGCCAAAAATTGTGTAGAGTTCCTTCATGCCTCCATCACCATGCTGACCTGTTATGGCATGGATACCACAAGAGCTCGGAAAGTGTGTTGTGGTATCTAGCATTGAAACATTAGCAGCAAAACTTACTTTTGTAAGTTGGTAGGGTAGGACCTCCAGGGATCAGACTAGTTGTCCAGCACATCCCACAGATGTTCGATCAAATTGAGATCTGGGGAATTCAGAGGCCAAGTCAACACCTTGAACTTGTTGTCATGTTCCTCAGTGCACAATGCGGCAGGGGGTGTTAACTTGCTGAAAGAGACCACTGCCATTAGGGAATACCATTGTCTATAAGTGGTGTGGCAAAATAGCATCTTAATGCCAGGACCAAGAGATTCCCTGCAGAACATTACCCAAAACATCCCACTGCCTTCAGTGCTTGCCTTCTTTCCATAGCGCATCCTGGTACACCTTTTCCCCAGATATGTAATGCACATACAACCAGCCATCCACACGATGAAAAAGAAAATATAATTCATCAGACTGGGCCTTATTATTCCATGATCCCTCTCTTATGGTCACATGCCTATTGGAGGCGCTTTCTGTGTTGGACTAGGGTGAGCTAGGGAGCTCCAACCACTCTGTGTCTATGCAGACAGGTCGACAGAAAGCTGTGATGCATTATATGCATTATCTGACACCTTTCTACATTAGCAAGCATTAACTTGTTCAGTAATTTATGCTACAGTAGCTCTTCTGTGGGAACAGACCAAACAGTTTGGACTTCACTCCCCACATCGGTACCATCCACTGCATACAGCGAACATTCCACAAGACCTGCTGATTTGCTCTGACCCAGTCACCCTGCTGTTACAATTTAGTCATTGTCAAGTCACTTATCTATTTGGTTGCCTATTTGTCCTGCTTCTAATGCATAGCCTGCAAGAACTAATCAATATTTTAATGAGATGTGTGAATAAGAACATATACTGAAGTTGAAAGAACTTATATAGAACTTATATGTTATTATAAAAAGGTTTTTTTACAAGTACTCACAAACCAGTATTAAAATTGTCTGCAATGTTGTGTGATGGCTGCAATATTTTTTTCCCTTTTATTTGTAAACAATTTTGTGTAGTGTTCAGTCCATTCACACATACTGTATGCGTATGCATAAGACAAATGAACTACATGTGAAAAACATTAGAGGACAATCTGACAAGCAGTTGCCCGACTGCCTCCCTTCATAGCCCTGACTCATAACCAATGGGTGCTGTCAAGTCTGTATAGCATTTCTGAATCAATCTGCACTCTTCCTGTGAACAAGTGCCTTGAGCAGGGTGCTGACCCTGCTGCCTAGCAGACCACTCACTTAAAACTGGGACTTTCTCTTTCATTTGCTCACTTCAGTGCCTTCACTGCTGGGGAGGAGCTCCAGTCGTGCCTGGGCTGAGAAACCATGGTTGTGGATGCAGGATCATGCCTCCCTGGGGAGACCCTCAGGCCCCTTGAGCCCCCTGAGGAAGCTCTTACAGTGTGCCACGTCACATTAGCAAACCAGTGAAGCCTCTCACACAGGAAGAGGCTGACATGCTGACCCATCCAGCCCAAGGGTTGCACACTTAATTAGATCCTCACAGTTTACAGTTCGTTTCAGTTTAAGTCTAGATTGAAAGCTTACTTGTTTAGTAAGGCCTTTGGTAGTACATTTTTTCTGTTAGATAAAAGATGCAGATCTGGGAGTTCATTGACACAGAAGCTTGACACAGACACAGAAGTAGACTGGGATGCTGGTGCTGATGTCTTTTTTGGCTGACCGAGTAGCCGTCTGTCGATCATCACTGGTATTTACCTGCTCACTTCTGCTTAAGACCAGATTGACCATCATTGGTCTCTCGTTCTCTGTCCTCCAGATCAGTGCATCAACCATGGATCACTTGCTCTCCAGCTCCTAAACCAAAGCTGTTACTATTCACAAAATCTTCAATGGAAGCTGCTGCTGTTACTAATTACAGACTCTTAACTGGCAATACTTCTGATAGGTATCTCTTTTGCTCACCAGTGTCAAGAAAGGGATCTCCTTTTGAATTTTGGTTTTTCCTTACCTCTCTCACCTTGTTCACTGGGTTTCAGACCCAGATTCTGTAATGCAGCTTTGCAAAAATGGTAGTTGTAAATAAACAGATTTGACATGGCCTAATTAGCCTATATCCTAAATCACAAAACCTTTAGTTTGCATAAAACATTTACATTATCTAGATTTCCCCAAAATTTTATAAATGTCACTAGCACTCACACCTCAAAAAAGAGATCAAATGAGATGCATCTTAATCAGCTATTCATTGAAACATTCTTTAGAAACGGAGAAAGGTTTATCTGTGACATTGCTCTAAAGGTAATTTTAAAATGTTAAGAGTTTTCTCATTTCTGGTGAAGGAACCACAAGCTCTCCTTGCTGGCATTGTGGCTGATCCAAGTTAATTTAAGGATTACATTGTATTCAAATGTCACTCCAGCATTCCAGAACATTTGTTATTTGTCATTTGTTAAATTAATGCACATCTAAGGCTGTCTGTGACAGCTGGAACTGTCATAATAACCACTCAAAAGAGGCTAATTTGGCTAATTACCTATCTTTTTGGCTGGCATATAACAATGTACTGCACTCTTCTAGGTGCACACACAAAAATGCCAACATTACACACTCATATAGCATTGTGTGGTTTTCTGCATGCTCATACAGATTTACACAGAATCACATGCAGAACCAAGCAATGCTTATTTTTTGACAAGTATGAAGGTGATAGAGGCCTAGAAGGTAAACCACTTGCCTGTAAACCCGATGAGCACAAAGTCACAGATTCAAATCCCCACTTTTCTTTGAGCAAGACGTATAAGTCTCGGTTGCTCCAGGGGGACTGTCCCTGTAACTACTGATTGTAAGTCACACAGGATAAGAGCATCAACCAAATGCCATATTTAACAAATGAGCAAAAGTATCTTTACCACTTTATCGTCACCCGGAAGAGTAAAGAATTGTCATTGGTTTACCAAAGTGTTACCAAAGACAGGAGAATGCCCTTGAATACCATTAAGTCCTGCCCCAAAAACCATAAAACTGGACCAATTAAAAATGCAAAAGTTTCTGTCCCAAATAGTGCATTATATGTGATTTTTACAGAAGTATGAAGAATGTACACTATCTGAAGTGATGTTGATACATGTAAAACACTATTTAAACAAATGTTTTATTAATTGCATTAATAAATAATTAATTAATCAACTGAAGAGTCTACAGCATGTGAGTGTATTCAGAAACAACCAAGACACAACTAAGAGGTTATTAGGCTGAAAAAAAAAAATAAAAAGAAAGGCCATTAAAACAATGATTTAAGTAAAAAATATAACTGACAAAAACAGATTGAAAAAGTTTGAGAAAGACTTTAGAAAACCACCAGCCTATTTTATTTGATGTAGTTTTATGTTGCAAACTTAATAAGTTGAAATACGTACGTTGTTTATTTTATAACCTATGTTGTATTAATATCAAATGCACATAGTTGTTGATGGTTTTGTCACCTCCTGCTGTAAATAGATTAAGCTATTAATTTCATGCACTTGTGAAATGTGCATTCTTATTTTACTAATGTACCCTGCAGTATTTTTAATGCTTACTTGTTTATTTTTAAAGAAAAGAGGTCTCACATGTGCATTCTCTTGACTTGCTATTTTTATTTCACTTTTACACTCTAAAAAATAAGCCCTTTCATGATGTTTTTAAGCTGTAACAATAAGTCATCCACTTGATCATAAATTGTATGTATGTATGTTTGACGCAATTCAATGAAAGTACATGCCGTGGCTCGAACACATGGGTGGAGCAGAGCTAACTCCTTCTTTCAGTTCTGAGCACACTCTCCATGATGGAAGTACAGAGACACATCAGCACCACATCAGCAGTGAGGAGAAGAGGTGCTTACTTCTGACCCCATTAGCTTGCCCAATGCAGAAAATGATAAAGACAGTGATAGTATTCAGTGACATGTATTCAGCATTAAAAATTGGGAAGTGAGGATGTGACAGCAAAAGCATCTGTGCTTTGACCTTCTTAATTACACAGAGTGAGAGAGAGCAAGAGAGTGAGAGAGAGAGAGAGAGAGAGAGAGAGAGAGGAGAGAGAAAGAGAGAGAGAGAGAGAGGGGAAGAGAGAGAAAGAGAGAGAGAGAGAGAGAGATAAAGAGAGAGAGATATAAATAGAGAGAGAGGTGGGAGAAGAGAGGAGAGAGAAAGAGAAAGAGATAAACAGAAAGAGGAGAGTGAGGAGAGAGAGAGAGAGAGAGATAAAGAGAGAGGAGCAATAGAGATAAAGAGAGAGAGTGGAGCGAAAAAGATAAAGAAAGAGAGGGAGGAGAGAGAAAGAGAGAGAGAGAGAGGGAGAGAGAGAGAAAGAGAGGAGAGATTTGCCACACTGTTTCCCATGGCAACCAAACTCATTTGTGACTGCTGGTTGTGTTCCTTACATTAAAACTCCTGTTTTTTTGTCATGAGAGAAAATAGGACTACAGTGATCATAGGATCAGTTAATTGCTCTTTTTTTTTTCTTTCTTTGCACAGAAAAGCCATGTTTTGCTACATTCACTTATAACACAAAGTACACAGAATCTGACTCAGCCTCATAAAATATCTCCTAAATGTTTTTAATTAGCACATGTGTCCTATACCTGATCCTTTTCTTTTGAACTATTTTGATAGCATTTTGAAATTGATGCAAGGACTTACGTGCAGAAAACAATGTGTGGGGACTCACTAAATATTGTAGTGTTTTTACTACAGTCTTTGTTGTTACTGTTGTTTACATCTGTCACTTTTTTCAATTTTTCATTCCATACACCTTTCCCCTTGAGGTTAGGAGCTCTTTGAGTTCACTCATGGTCTTACATAGCATTAACAGATACACTAACATAGTCAAGGAATAAATACAATGGCATTGTGACAACAGTGCATAGCAATAAAACAAAAACACATCTGGCACACTATGTGTCCCACTTGACATTGGGAGGAGGATTTATTTCTTCAGCAAATGTTGAGAACACCTCAATATCCAATATGACACTTTTGTTTTAATATTTCTATACATTGACTATAGTCTTGCTTTGTGAGACAGGCCCAGCCAGTGGCTTTGGCAGTCCAAGCAGTGTTCAGATTAACAGGATTTTTGAACATTTAGTGAATTCCTTCACAACTACAATTAAATTGTGGAAATAAGACTGTAGTCTTCTCGCTGTGATCGTCTCAAATATAATTATACTTATTTTAATAAATGTATTGCAACTTGTGTTTAAAAATGTTTAGTAGGTAATACTTTATGGGTGAAATTTTCCACTGGAAAATATGCAGTCATGCACTTGCTAAGAAACTTTTAACTCTGTATCCAAAATAAAATGAGTGAAACTTCTTATCACTTATTGATGTGATTTTACATTTAGAAAAAAGGCAGCCTAATTGGGTCATACCTGATGCACTGTGAAGGAGGCTGCAATGAAATCCCATACTCTAGAGAGCGCATGGTAACTTAAGATAAGCCGCTCCTGCATGGATTCTCCATCTTATCGCAGACCAGCAATAGGACTGTGAGACTGAATAATCTTGGGATGTTTGTGAGCAATAGTTCAGGCATCAGTGGGCTCTTAAAAGTAATTTGACAATGTAGGGCCCCCTTCCCAGAGCTATGGCTGTAGCAACAGTGTTGCAGTTGCTACTGAAGGATTTGCAGTTGCTACAAATTCATCAGTTTAATGCTTCCAAATAAAAGCTTGGTGAATACATTTGTATGCATTTTTAGATATGCTGCGAATAAGAATAAGGTATAATGAATGTCTGCGTCTTTGACATTTTTATAGTGTTGTTTATAAAATTAACATTTTTTTGTCATTTACTGTCAATTAGTGGTCTGTCAGTGCTCAACACAGAAACAATCACAGTACATTCTCAGTTTAGGATCAGTGTGTCTGCAGGTACTAATCCCAATTAAACACCTCCAAATTACAGTAACTGATATAAAATAATATGCATACTTTGCTGGATCTTGGAGCAATAGAAGAATATGGCATAGTGTGATAAACTTTTACAACATGTGGATGGCTGAGTACATGTGCGTTGCATGTCTAGGTAAGAAATGGCAATAGGATGCACTCTGGAAAGAAGGCAAGCTGGCAGAGGCAGTGTTTTGCTCATAGCAACATTCTGTTTGGAAACCGTGGGTCCTGGCATTCTTGTGAATGTTATTTATCATGTAGCACCTTCCTAAACAATGTTACAAGTACTCACCTTTATGGTATTTCCTAGTATTAGCTGTCTTTTTTAGCAAGATAATGCACTGTGCTATGCTGCAAAAATGTTCAGGAATGGTTTGAGAAACATAAAGAGTTCAAGGTGTTGGTTTCAATAAGTCATATGAGTGTCAAGGTGGGGCCTCCATGGATCAGGCTAGTTTGTCTAGCATAGGCTCAACTGGATTGAGATATGGGAAATTTCATGTTCCTCAAATAATTCCAAAACTAAATTTAACTGTGTAGAGACATTATCCTGATGTAAGAGGTTACTACTATTAGGAAATACCCTGCCATAAAAATGTACAGGTGCTGGTCATAAAATTAGAATATCATGACAAAGATGATTTATTTCAGTAATTCCATTCAAAAGGTGAACCTTGTATATTAGGTTCATTCATTACACACAGACTGATGTATTTAAAATGTTTATTTCTTTTAATTTTGATGATTATAACTGACAACTAAT
>JBBJLR010000007.1:13427328-13439401 GCA_037577145.1 Brachypetersius gabonensis
TCTCTCTCTCTCTCTCTCTCTCTCTCTCTCTCTCTCTCTCTCTCTCTCTCTCTCTCTCTCTCTCTCTTCCTCTCTCCATTCAACCACTGTGCTGTAAAACATATGGCATGATCATATTTGAGCATGGCTTCAAATGGAACAAATTATATTTTCTGTATGTGCTATACTAACTGCATGTACTGCATTGCATGAAACACTTTGGTTGGTATAGATGTTGCAAAGGCGTCATTATAAAAAAAAAAACTGCTGCATCAACTGTTTTCCTTCTCTGACACAATACCTTATTATTAACTTCCACTCCTAGGAACAAATGATTTCCCACGAGGACACTCACTGAATCATAGTGACCAGAATGCTAATTCAACTCCAAAATGCGCATTCTGTTCATATTAACATTTATCATATAGTAATGATAACTGTGCACAGAGTAATACAGCCAAGGCTTTAGCACTACGGAGCTCAGACTGAAAACGCTGTTGTCTGTACAAATTATTTAGGTTTCATATTTTTGGTTTTGTCCTAGTTCTGACAATAAAACATTTTTTTCTCACAAAATTTTGTGATCTGCTTTTGAATAGAAACTTGTGCTGGTGTGTGTGTGGAAGATTTTTCTTATTTTAAGAAATTAATATGCTAGTGGAATGTTGAAGCCGGAAGCGTAGGCTTCTGCTGACAGAAGAAAAAAAAATTCTGAAGATGAGAGTCAAGTGTAAACCTTTCCAACTTTTTTAGGTGTTTTTAGGAGAATCTTTGACTAGTAGTGTGACTGTGAAGACAGTAACTTATTGAGGATTAAATAAGGGTCTTTACTATAGGTGACTCTGTCTCTTAGTGACTGGAGGTCTATATTTGGTCACCGGAAATATGACATGAGCACTGCCTTAGAAAGAAAGGATGGCCAAAGTGACAATATGAGTGCCTACACTAATCCTCAGAAACATTTGTTAGGTTTTAGTCAGAGAAAAACGCATAATCCAGGATTTTGCAACTTTGCATGTTTTAAACAATTGTTTGCAAAACTCATGGTGGTTACAAAATAGCCAAAGAACTATCAGAGTGTTCATGCTAATTTGTGCTTATGGTTTTTCTGTGGACTTAATTTGGACTCATGGGATTCATTAGTAACTTCTTGAACCAAAATGTACACAATACTCTACCCCTGCAGCCTTAAAAATGTATGTCATGAGCTGCTTAATTTATATGGCTTAAGAAACTAAAGAGTAGTATTAGAGGTAGATTTTTTCCACATGGAAAACACTGTTGACCTCTTTATTAGCCTAGCCTGTGAAAGTGAATTTGAACATCCTAAACATTAACCTACCTGAAGGAATCTAACAAACAAGCCAAATTATTTAGGTTGCTGTCATTCTTGGGGGCACATACCAGTCTACTAGAACCATTCCTAGCAGCTTGCATAAAGAATGTTTCTTTTGCATATAAATGTATCATATATAGTGTTGATAAACATACATTTATACTGTATTTAGTAAGTTATGCGTAGTTCATATATAAATCCAAAAAGTGAATTGTTTCCAAATTTTATGGGGGAGGGTGTTGGGGGGGGGGGGGTTTGAAGATACTTGCATCTTTGCCAAGAGGATCGAATCTTACTTTTGCCATACCACCACTGGACTCCTGAGCAAGGCCCTTAACCCCAAGTTGTTCCAGCGAGACTGTCCCCTGTAGTGGAATAGAAGTCACTTTGGATAAAAGCGCCTGCTTAATGCCATAAATTTAAATGTAAATGGAAAGAATGAGGTTAAAGTTTAGGTTAGGGCTAGATGTTAGAGTTGGAGTTAGGTTAAGGATTAGATTTAATATGGTATATTACACTGTATGGCCAAAGGTGGACCCTCACCGATTGTTAACAGGTGTAAAAAATTAAGCACATAGCCTTAACAGGCAAACAGTGAAAGTTGAATGGTAGTAGTACTGAGGGACTAGTCAGTTTTCACAAGTTTATGACATCCTTGCCCTGTTAAATCTGCCCTGGCTGAGTGTAAGTACTGTTAAAATGTTACATAACAAGGCAGCCTAGGAAGGTATTTTTAGGGGGAGCGCATGACAGTTCGACTACACCACTCTGGGAGTTTTGCCCAGAGAATTAGATAAATGCTAGTAGATGCTATCCCTATTTCAAAACACAAGGACGCAGGTTCCAAATCTCTAGGTTGAGACATGAATCCTATTCACTATTAATTTAATGAATATACTAAAACACACAACTATTAAAAAGATCCTTAAACAAATAGACGACACACATTAAACAATCAACAGTTAAAAACAAGCAGATTGGTGTAAACACGCCACGGTCCAATTCACCCTCAAGTGCACACACACACACATACAGTGACTAAAGGAACTACCACTCGATCTACGTTCCCAACAAAGGGTTTTAGGGACTATTCACACCACAGTAGTTCTTGCCCCAGTTAGACCTGGAGATGAAGCATTACCTTGAACCTCCCCGCCAAGATACGGTTTAAGCATAACGCAGTGAACATGCTTAACTCTCTCTAGAGCATCAACTGGGGCAATGGTGTAAACTGTACCCCCCAACCTAGGAGCTTTCAGCACCAGGTGTATAACTGGATTCCTCAAGTCTTGGATCTTATTCCGGCCCCAGACCCCATGATCATGAACATACACAAACTTTCCCTCCTCTAATGGTGCATCCTTCACCCAATGATCATGAAGTTCTCAGCTGCTAACTCAAGGCAACCCATTGTGCCCTTGAAGACCTGCTGTAGTCGAGTTTGGTCCAGTCAGTCACAGTACCTGGCACTGGCTCTGGAACCCTGGCCAACAGAAAATCTACAGGCAACTGAGGGTCTTGTCCAAACATAAGAAAATAGGGTGACTCACCCATAGATTGATGTGGTGTAATATTATAACAACATATTACCTGTGGAAGACATGACACCCTCTTCTATGAAGCTGCAAGAGCCCACAGGAGGTTGTGCAAGGTGCAATTAAAATGCTCACACTGGCCATTATCTACTGGGTGATACGGAGTAGTATGAGATTTAACAATACCGTACAAGAGACAGAGCTGATGTAATAAAGCACTATCAAAGTTTTGAAACTGATCACAATGGATATGGCTAGGAACTTCAAATTTATAAAACCATTCTGTCATTAGATGTGTCCCACTATTGGTGCACGTTGGTCCTATGTGGGGATGTCCAAAGTATACGTACTAAAAACATTGGCCATCACCAACACATTTTCTACACAACTACAGGTAGGTTACAGAACAGTAAAATCTAGAGCTACAATCTCATTAGGGCAGGAGGCCAATAAATGCCCCATAAGGGTGTCCTTACTGACCTGGCAATGCTCACATTCCTGGCACCAGCGTGTAACATCAGAAGCCAGGCCAGTAACACCACTGCTGCACAAAGGACTTGTTCTCTCAATACCTTGATGACCATGATCTTGGTGAAGCCACAGACTGCAATGATAAAGGTAAAACTAAGAGGACTGGAGGACTAGAGGACCTCTTCTCTGCCTTCTGGACAAAAAATCCTCTGGTGCAACACACCATCCCTGTCCTGGTCCCACTGGCATAACAACATTAACGTTGAAGATGGTAATTGACACCGTTATGCAGCAGTCAGACATTCTCCCTTTTTCCGAGAAGCCAAGAATTCCCCAATATTGGGATCGAATAACTGCATTTATTGCAAATCATAGGAAGAATAGGGAGAACTGGAATCACTGACTGTGAAGCTGACATCAGATCCCCAGATACTAGGGCCTGCTGTAGGGCCATGGGAACCTCTACCCCTGGACAAGCCAGTGAAGGATAACCTGAAAATAAGTGTTGCCGTGACAAAGCATCAGCATTTCTATTACTGGTGCCAGGTACTTCAATTCATAATCAAACACTGCAAGCTGTGCCACCTGATGCTGTTCAGTAGCCCTAAACTTAGTTGGGCAAGGGGATTATTGTCAGTGAACACAATGCCTTTAAGGTCTAGCAGATACTCGCACAGTTTCTCTGTCATGGCCCACTTCAGAGTGAGGAATTCCAGCTTCATAGAACTGTAGTTTGACATGTTACACTCACTGGATCTCAAATCACGGTTTGCATAGACGATAGGGTGAATTCGGCTACTCTGTTTCTGTGAGAAAACAGCACCCAACCCATCATAACTTATGTCTATTTCTAGTTGAAATGGAAGGGAGAAATCAGCATAAGCCAACACAGATGCCCCCGCTGGATTGGCCTTTAAGCCCTCAAAATTGTGTTCACACTGCTGTCCATTCAGAGACCAGGGTATGGCTTGAAGCTTTTTGGGAGCTGCCAACCCTGCAAAACCCTCCACAAATCGCTGATAGTAACTTGCGAACCCCAAGAAGAAGTGAAGCTCAAACATTAGATGGTCTCGTCTATTTAGTTACAATCCGTGCTTGAAATCACATGACCCAAATAACTAACTTCCGTTTGGAAGAAAGCACATTTCTCCAGCTTGGCTTTTAGACCTTCCTGCTGCAGACGTCTCAACACTACCTCCAATCATTCCAGGTGTTGCAGAACAGTGGATGAAAAGACAACCACATCATCAAGGTATAACAATAGGGACTGACAATGCAGATCCCCAAAAATCCTCTGCATCAGTCTTGGAGCATTGCAAAGTCCAAACGGCATCCTCTTCCACCTGAAAAGGCTGAATGGAGTACAAAATCCATTTTGGCCCTATCATACTCTGCAACAGGTAACCGATTGCAACCACTAACCAGGTCCAAGGTAGAAAACCAACAAGCGCTGGAAAGGGCATCCAAGGATTTCTCTATAAGAGGCAATGGAAATTTAGTTGTCGGTAGTCCACACAGGCCAGAGCTACCATCCTTTTTCTTAACAAAAAACTATAGAGGACTGCAACTCTCTCAAATGGCCTGTGCCCTAAGCAACTGTTGGATATGGGCATTAGCTAACTCCTATTCAGAGGGAGGCAACTGCCTGTAACACTGCCGAACTGGAACATGATCTACTAAGGGAATCTCATGGTAAATGAGGTTACTAAAAACTAAATCATGGGCAGCAATAACAGAGCTATATTTTGACAACAATGCCCGTACCTGACCCTGATATAAATAAGACAAGGGTGATGAATCAATCTCTAGAATCTTAGTTTTAATGGTACCCAGTGACACTTACTCAGGGACAGTTGCATACACTGCCCTTACTTGTGCAACACCTGTAGGCAGACTGATGATAAATACGTCGCGCAACTTACCCAAAATAGTGCGAGGATATAATATCACCTCCTTCTCACCCACATTAAACAGGGGTATATAAGCAGTGCCATAGTCCCTGTGGACCAAGGCTGGAGAGGCCAAAAGACAACCTGGCAGCCCAGTTGCATGGGGCTCAAACAGAACAGACCCCGCCCTGACCGTATCAGAACAGGTACTTGAATTTGAGTACGTCCCCAGGGACATGTAAAGTCCATTGGAAGTAGAAGGGTAACATCCCATGTATGGGATAGCCAAACCATTGACAGGACAAAGGTGCTACCACTGGCATGACTTAAAAAGGTCTCTGTAATGGTAGACACCATAAACCCAGTATCTAACAGACATGGTACCACCACCCCACCCATAGTGACACTTACATGGGGACAAGACGATATTAAGTGAGGCATAATCATTTCACTATGCTCAACAAGTGCAGCAGAGCCATTAGAAACCCACCTCTGAGCTGTGGCTCAACAGCACGGCAGACGCTCATTTCCCTGCCTGTGACCAGGCTGCACAGTACTTGAAGCAGGGGCCATAGAAGGCAGTCTATAGAAAACTTGAGCAGGCTCTCCCCTTCTTGTTGCTTCCTAGAAAAGAAGGCTTCCTACAATGACACATGGTACTGGGAACAACCATACAACTCATGCAGTATGTCCAATACCTTCTCTGGATCACACTGTTCAACCACAGGGTGGTATTTAATCTCCTCCCTGGCATCTTCTTCTAAGTGATCAAAAAGAAAAAGTGCTTGTTCAGCCGACGGCAGGGGATGGAACCACATACAGGTTCACACTTTCTCCTCACACTCCTCAAAACTCACTCCAGACAGGCCTCCAAACATTGAACACTTCCTGTCTCAGGGAATAAAAACAAGTCATTCAGTCAGAGTATGATTACCAGAACCAGGTGGAGGTGCAGAAGGAGGCTGCCTAATAGCAGAAGGACCTGCCACATCTGCTTGTTCATGACGCAAACGGTCATTATCTGCCTGAAGTTGGGCCACCAATCTCTAAGTTGTTGCATTTCCTCCTCCATGATCACCACAGACAAGCACAGGTAAAGACAGACAGTGAAAGGAGAAAAAGGAGAAAAAACAAACCCATACTCAGAAGAAAAAAAGATGAAAGGAAAAAAAACCTGTCCCTGGGGAAAAAATGCTGCTGTTTTGCTTTTCTTCAACCTCTTTTTTTTTGTCAGCTAACCACACCAACTGATCAGGGGAACCACGTCTCGAACTTATACTAGTGAATCCTGCCGACTATACGCCAAAATGTGGTATAACTTAAACTTAGGCAGCCAAGGAAGGGATTTTTAGAGGGAGAGCAAGACAGTCAGACTACGTCACAGGGTAAGGAGGTGGTACACATGACTGGGATACTGAAAATGGGGCCTTATATACTCATACCAGTGACGATAATTTGTTTTAACTGTGCTTCTCACCACATAAAGAAAAGCATCTACGAGCAAAGACAGTAGTTATTTCTCATACAAAGAAAATAATATGTACTTGTGGAGAAAATATGTGGTGAAAATTTGGGGAAGGTCCTTTCCAGTAGCAGCATGACAAACTATCAATGTGCACAAAGTGAGGTTCATAAACACACGGTTTGAGGAGTTAATACAGAAGAACCATTTGTAGCCTGCACAGCCCATAAAGATATATTATGTTTCAGTTAGTGCAATGTTGCAAAGACACCAGAGGCTAGGAAACATTAATAAACTGTGTGCTTTAAGCTTTAAAACGTACTACTAACTTATCATTTTTGTTAATGAGAAAGATGGCTACAAATATAATGCCTGTTTTACGGTGGTCATTAAGTGAACATAATATTAAATGTAGTACAATAGTTTGCTTAGGTTAAGGGATTCATCCACAGAGGTCCTCTGCTGTTCTCTGTGGATGTGCTGAGGTGCCGTAATTGTAAGGACTTCAATAAACATTAAAAATAAGGTTAAAAGTAAGGGAAATAACCGTTGTTTTTGCTGACAAAGACAAATTCCTATTTAGGGGCCTTTATATTTTATATACTTCCTTCATAAAAAGCCATCTCAGGAGGGAAATTGTTAGTAGTGTCAATAAAACTCCACGATCATCTGTACATGTAATTTGTTTAAACTGTGATCATAATGAACATTTCAAAGGCCCACAATAAGTCACAATTCTTTTTTCATTTTATTTTTCTGCTTACATTTTAAAGCAAATCCCTGAGAACAGTCCATTAGTTTTATTAGGAATTTAGAATGAATCTCTGCCTTTCTCATTCAATTCAAGCTGCAGGAGTCACTACCAGGAGTGAAAATCAATAAGACCTGTAGAAATTGATAGAAGGACAAAATCCATTCTGTGCATCTGTGGTCATCACCATGCTTGAGATAGAGGGCTTAATAACAGGAATTAGTTGATTCAGACAAGTTTGGCTGAGGTTCCCGTGCTAAAAAGGGTTTTCTCTAAAGTGAAAAAATGTGATGTCACAGATTACACCAACGCTGGACTGATGAATTGCCACACACACTTCTACCTTTTGATTTTGCAAAAGACTGAGAGGCGTATTGAATGGGTTTGTAATGATTATTCTGCAGTCATTTCAGCTTCTCCTGCACTGCCAGAACTACTGTTGAGAACATATGTCTGTTCACAACAAATTAACAGTGTGTTAAAACAAGGTTTATGAACACATTTATCCACAAAATTGTCCACATTCTATGAACATCAAGGCTAATCTCACTCCATACAGACACCTCTAGTTACAGGATGTGAAAAATGAGTGTGTTGACTATATTAGGACAACCAATGTCGAAATGAGCAGCTTTCCTAAACAGACGGATTGGACAGGGTATAAATAATTCCCAAAATCATCACACCATCAATAACAGATCACTTCTAATCACATGGGTATTTTGAGAGCCACAAAAAGTGAGATGGGAAGTAAACATGCTGTCATGTCTCACTGAGAAAGTGAGAGATGAGAAACACTCCCACATATGCGAAGAAAGGTTCAGGCAAGGATTAGATGGTTGTACTTTTTTTCTCTGAGGATTTATTCATTTGTGTGTGTGTGTGTGTGTGTGTGTGTGTGTGTGTGTGTGTGTGTGTGTGTGTGTGTGTGTGTGTGGAAAAAAATCTAGCATTGCTAGCAGAAGACTTTTGGTTGCTTCTAACACACAAATTAAAAAAATATTTTCAGTATCATAACTTTCCTCGTTTCAAGGCCATGTATCGCTGCCACTGGGTCACCTAACCTTTTTTCAACTGTTTTATTCAGTTCAATCCTCTGTTTTCTTAAAATACAGTTACAATATGAAAATATTAATTGTATTTAATATTGTGAATTGCTTCAGTATTACAATATTCACGTTTAATATAGAGATAACTGCACATCATATGTGAATACATAACCAGGCTTGTGGACCAAAAAAGTTGAAGAATCATGAGATCAGTACAGCAGAAGTAAAGATGGCAATTTAATGCAAATGTTTCACCTCAAACCTCCACATGGTCCTGCAATGCCTTTATGCTGTATGACAATGAAACTGTGATGCAAATGGTAGGCTTATCATAACACATTGTATGTGTCTTTTTTAGAAGTTTCTCAATAGTACTCATCTTCCTTTATTGCAGTAGAGAAGGAACCACAGATCATTTACTACAGGATGTAAACAGCTCTACAGATAATTACTTCTATTTTAGGACTTCATTTGTGGAGAAAGTGCAAAAGAACACACTATTCTTTCTCAGAAAGTATACGGTTAAATGTAAAGTTAAAGTAAACCTGTGATCTAACTAGCCATCAGCAATTTATGAGCTCGGGGCCAAACTCTAAATGAAGCAATTAAGTGTTCTAATTTATGAATGCATAAGATTATCAATAATGTAATGTTATTGAGCAAGGAAAGGAAACAGATGGGATGCAAATGCACACAATGACTTAATTAAAACTAACAAAATAAGAAAACACAAAAATAATACAGACATGAAAGGCAGACACAGGAGGGACAGAAAGGCAAGGAGTTAAGGGAAATATCCAATGTAGGGTTGGCCATTAAGGAACAGACACAAAGGCAGGAGTATAAATGCAAAGGAGTGCACTAAACAGGAGGGCAGGACAGGGGCGGAGCCAGGGATGACTATAACAATAGAAAGCATGTAGAACAGGGTAGGATGTGACCAGAAAACAGAAAGCAAGTGTAACTGAAAACAAAGACAATAGTCTTGTTAAAATATAACAATTCTAAGCTGTGTTTACCAGACACCAGGCATCAAACCAAACCAGTTAGGACTGGAAGACCTTGATTCCATCAGAAAGTTGGCCCTGATTGGTCTAAAAGCTGTTTTAGGTGCAATTTTCTGAACCTTGCAGGCAGCATAAGTTGCCATGGCAATATAGCCTGGTGATCCATTATCATGAGAAAGAAAATCAGCACCCATGATCCTGTTAATATAGTGACAAATCTTGTAGGTGGTCCTAATTCAACACAGCTCCCAATACTGAGCAGCGCTGAAGTGGGCCGGTACATTTCCCAGATGGCTGTTAAATCTTTGGGATGGTAAGCTGGCAAAAGACATCACTGAGACGGCATCCTCGTGAATCAGGTAGGAGGAACAGAATGCTGTGCATGTGTCCCAAAGGTCTTTTGAGTCAGGGTGTTAGAGAAAGCTTTAGCATTGCTGATGAGCCAAACTGAGAGTAGATGTGATTACACTTTCAGATGAGTCAGCAGTTAGTAAAGAACGTCTTTTGAAGGCAGGAGTGGGATCTCCTCGTTATCTAATGGCCCAAAACCCCCATAACTGATGTGTCAACATCAAATGGTGCAAATTAATTAAATGGGCTGTCCGGTGTTATGATAGCTGTGACATTGCAATGGAGAAGCATTGAACTATGCATGCTCACAGATTGTGTTGTGCTTATGGATGTGACTGAATTAGTGGGGCTTGTACAGTTATGCTAATAGTTTGCCCTTTCGTTTCGAGTACTGTGTGAAATGAGTTAAATCCACTGGTTGAGAAATCAATATGTAACCTATGTGTAACAGCTTAGATGATAAATGACACATTCAAAGGTGTTTTTCCACCAAACAGTGCAGGACATAATCATGCATTTTGTTGTCATTTCTACTGTCAAGAACCTTTGCTGAATATAGCAGCCATTTTTGCTAAGGTACCAAACCTACTGAACTGTAATGAGTGATGAGAGACAGACACAGTGACTTAAGTGGAGTAGAGATCTGGGGATGGATTAGTATCTGTGATGTTCCAGTTTCTTTACAATGATGTGAAAAAGGGATTTTATGATACAAATGGAGTCATTTTATTTACCCAAAATGACCACAAAATCTACACATAAGTAAATTGCTAAAAAAAATATTATTCTGACTGCCATTGCAGCACAGTCTATTTTATTTAAGTGTTTTCTTTTGTTCACCAATTTTCAACAGATTTCATACACTTAGATGTTGCCAATCCACTTTAAACTTGGTGCAATATAGCCAATATCCTTTCAACTTCTGTAGCAGTCATATCACACACAGTAACTGTACATTTTGTACGTTTTCTTATATAGTATAATAATATAATATGGATTAAATAGCAATAAGATGAGATATATTTGCTTTGTCACGGCAGAAAGACAGTGCAAGGTTAGG
Source organism: Brachypetersius gabonensis (assembly GCA_037577145.1). Classification (NCBI taxonomy): domain Eukaryota; kingdom Metazoa; phylum Chordata; class Actinopteri; order Characiformes; family Alestidae; genus Brachypetersius; species Brachypetersius gabonensis. The sequence continues at coordinate 13,438,219 of JBBJLR010000007.1, forward strand.
AAGGAGCAGAGTTGCGTTAAAAATAAAAAAAGAGCAGAGTTGCTGTAACTGGCTGCCACACAATGGCAGCCAATATTATTATTATTATTATTATTATTATTATTATTATTATTATTATTATTATACATTTAATGTAATGTAATAGCTTTATCTTTGAGAGCTTTCAGAGCCATTACACTCTTTGGGTAACTGGTTCTTGTCCCCACTGCTGTGAACCATTCAGACTCAGCAAGGTTCTCTGAAAATGAGCATTACACATGAACTCATGCTGTATCAATTTGTTTACTGACTTTATTATGCATAAAGGAATAAAAAATCTGTGAGAACATTTGATTTGCTACAAAGTCATCATTTGGAAGTCAGGAGATTTTTTTATGATCGGATGAAATTAGCTTGTGCCTCATGATGGCACGTTACAGCTGCATGTAATCATATTTTTTGCTCAAAGACATTACATTAGCATGGCTGTAGGGCACTACCCAGCTAATCCTTTTAGAGGGCTTTCTCAAAGTGTCCACAGATTTTACATGGTCGAACATATTGACTGTAATATCACACAGTCACCCCTAAACCTGATATTGATTTTGCCTTTTGACAGCTGTTGGTTGAAAACTTAATCGAGCTGACTTTCAGCACTTACGTGAGGGCAAAAAGTTGTGACACAAGTCATCTGCTGTGAATGATTTTGGAGCAGAGGGGAAGTGGTTTTTAGGAGCCATGTTGTTTCTACAGTGTTCTATTATTTATATCCTGCTCTGTGTTGAGTCAGAGAAGAATAATTCTGAATCTTTATTTAATAGCCATCTTGGAAAATGAGCAACATGACCATTATCAAAGACATTCTTAGCCTTTTTTGGTCAAGTAACACATTTGCTATGACCTCTGTTAGGAGGGTTTCGGTCATATTGATTCTCTTTGCACAGAAAATACCATTTTACTTCCTGTAGCTGATACTTCTAAAGTAATAGGCTGTGCTCAAACAAGAAATGGGAATACTCCTGAGTCAGAGTATTTACTTTAGCTCCAGTTCCTGGGTACATCAGTCTTAAATCTTTAAGGATTAATGCCCTATTGATTGATCCCGTTAAATAATTCTTTTTCATATTGATTGTTTTCTTTGGTTCTCTCTCTCTCTCTCTCTCTCTCTCTCTCTCTCTCTCTCTCTCTCTCTCTCTCTCTCTCT
>JBBJLR010000007.1:13442231-13469993 GCA_037577145.1 Brachypetersius gabonensis
CTCTCTCTCTCTCTCTCTCTCTCTCTCTCTCTCTCTCTCTCTCTCTCTCTCTCTCTCTCTCTCTCTCTCTCCCCTCTGGAGCTTACTCAGTATCCACTGTTGTGAGTAATAAAATAAATGAGTGCCTTAAAGCTTATATATAAAAACAATATTCCTTTTTATGCAAATATTTTTTTCAAAAGTTGCTTGTAGATAATTGTTTCCACAATTCTCATCTTTATATTCTATTTCTGAACTTAATGTGTCTTCATGTGTTCCTCAGTCTTTTATTTTATGAGCTAATGGCACTTCCCAAGTTCAACCTCATTTTCACTGTGTTCAGGTGTTTTGTTTTGGTTTTTTCACTTGTCTGGTTCATGAGTGTTTGAAAAAGTCGTTTGTTCAGACAGGTAGCTGAAATCTTTAGCATGTCAACTCTGAGCAGTCTGAATGACAAAAAGATAAACAAAATTCAACATGTGAAATTAAGATTCAGCTGAAATTCAAATGACACTTAAATCTTTTTTAGCCCAGATCTCTTAATACGTTTATTTATTTTTCTTTATTTTTTTCATCACCTGTTTTCGTTGTTTTCCATGCTTCTTAAGACTGGACTTGACTATGAATATGATGTTTGGAAATAAACTATTTCCCTCAAGTATCCCATTGTTACACTACATCTACTTTTTGTATTTTCACTTCACTTATCCAAACCGGGGTCATGGGTGGGTGCTGGAGCCTGTCCCAGCAGTCATAGCGCTAAAAGCCAAAAAACACCCTGGACAGATTGCCAGTCAATCACAGATCGCCTGGCATGCATGTCTTAGAACTGTGGGAGGAAACCAGTGCACCTCCAGACATGGGGACAATGCACACAGAAAGAGCCCTCTGCCAGGAATCAAACCCAGGACCTTCTTGCTGTGAGGTATCGCTACCCACTGTGCCATCATGCACTTTTCGACAACTGAGAACTTTAGTAAATAGAAAAATGTAAAAACTAATTTTACTAGTGAAAGTGATCATTCGGTTATACATGAACCCACTACAGCACACAGTGTGAACAGCACGGAATTCTTCATCTCTGCATTTTTTCCTTCACCAAGTCAAGCAGCGAGCGGCCAGGAACACCGAGCCTAAGGAGCAGTGTGTTGGGACGGTACCCCAACACACTGGGTATCTCATAAGTGCTTAGTGGTCTTGCGAATTGAAACTACGACTTCCTGATCGCTGGGTGAACGCTGTAACCACTAGGCTACCAGTTGCCTCTATATGTATAAATATCTATGGCAAACTGCCAGGATGTTATTTTCCAAAGGACTGGTCTGATACTGAATGAAAGTATGGCGTATGAAATCTACAACCCCAAATCAGGTTTAGAGGGCATGGGAAAAAATGCTGCTTTACTTAAATTGACTTTTATTTCACTGCAGACATTGTGAGTCCAAAATATGTTGTTTTGTGTAGTCGGCTGCATTTCATTTGTTAATATATATCCATGCTTGTATTTTAGGCCTGCAACACATTAAAACAAGTGATAGACCCGGACCAACCTTAGGTTTTAGACTTACTGTTAATAGTCTGGATGGTCCTTTTCATCTTTGGTCCATGACGTTCATTTCTTCCAAAAAAGATCTGGAATACCGATTCGTCTGACCACAGTACATGATTCCACTGTGTGATAGTTCATCCCAGATACCTCTGAGCTCAACGAAGTCAATGCAGCTTCTGGGCATAATTAACATAAAGCCCTTTGTACAATAAACTTTTAAGTGTTATTTGTGAATGTAATCCTGTATTATAGAGTTTGACAAAGTAATCTCCTACCCATGTGGTTAGATCAGCTATGGATGAATAACAGTTCTTCAACTTTTTTGGAATGTGCTGCAGGTCTGAAATGCACAAATGGATGTATATTGACAATAGAAATGAATAAAAAATAAAACATGGGTTCATATGGTCTGCAATGAAATTACAGTCAATGTAAATTTAAGAATCACTGCATTTTATTATTATTATTAGCATTTTCCATACCGTCCCATATTGATGTATATTATGTGATTCAGGAGGTGATGTAGTGTTGCATCTATTATATACAAAGAAAACATAATATATAGAAAATAACCTTGACATTTTCTGGACACCTCCCAAAAAGCCTGATGCAGTTCTCCTCTTTTAGATTTTGTTTACAGCTTTCCCAATATTAGTTGGGCTCTGTTGGGAAAGTCAAGATAGCACACATTTAAGATTCTGGTTTATCATAAAGCATTTTTCATGAGACGTTCTTCCGATCATGAATAATGAATAATTTAGGCGTTGTACAAGTCGAGAGAAGAAGGTTTCTCAGTGTCAAGTGTCCTATTTTTTGTCAGACTTTAGAAACGTAACATGCGAAACAAAAGCATTTTGATTTGACTCCTGAGCAACAATTAGAGAAGAATTATGCATGTTTCCTCATTTTTATAGGGTAAACCTCTTGAGTATCAGAAGGAAATATGAATTTATGTTTAAGAATCAAGTGTTTATTTTCAGAAACAGATAAGAGTGAGCTGCTATGAATCTTTCCAAAGAGCTGGGTCCAGAAAAATCTTTTCAGTTCAATCAATGAATAAATCAATGAATGAAGTAAGAAATTAATTACAAATGACAATGTTAATCATATAAATTAAATTGATGAAAAGAATCCTCACTATTATTTTAATATTGTAAACAATACTGACAACAAAGTAAAAAAAATTACCCTTGACAACATTTATAAGATGGAGGATTAGGGTAATGCTAATTTAGTATTATTGAACTATTCTATTTTTGCAGTTATGCTAACACCAAGTAGTAGTGTTTTATAATCACTTCCCCAGATTGGATATAATAATTTGTCCAAGCTAGACACTTATTATAATCACAAGTTAAGTAATAATTGTTGCAGTTTTACACTGACTCCATCAGTAAACCATCTAACCTAGGTTACAGCTTTAAACTGAAATATTATTTTGAACAACAAGAAACAAACTCAAAGTAGAATGAAAATTAATGAATATTTATTTTAACTAGATTAAATGTAAATAACGTTTTGATCCCAAGACGAAAAAAATATGATTTAAAAGGCAAAAAAATGATTTAGAACTCCCAACAAATCCTATTCATTTCTTACACTTGAGCTTTAGAGTCAGTAGTTTTGGTGCTTTCAAATGTCATGTACATATACATGTATGTGTTTCTCTTTCTAAATGGATAATAGAAAATACTTAAAATCCTGCAAACTGTTCACATAGGTTATTGTGAGATGCAACACTCATACTTAAAAAAGCAAACGAAAAACAATGTGTTAAGTGTAGATCCACCGTTTTCCCCTTAAGGGATTCATCTGCTTGTCCAATTATGAATGGAAACAGAGAGTGAGGGAAGTTCTAGCCTCAAGAGCTCTGTAGCTGGCAGATGATATCTACACATCTGAGGCTCGGAGCACCACTGACGTCACAGCTTACAACAGTGACAGGTGTTGTTACGGAGGGCTTATAGCTTACACAAGTACCCCTGCATAGATGGAAGTGATAAAATAAATTACCTAGTTGAGGGGTGACGGCTTAAGTATACCATCAAATTTTTTCTTTCTTTCTCCTTCTCTCTGTCTCTTCACCATGTTTATTCGCTATGTGGCTCCTAAAACCAACAGAACTGAATATTCACAAGAAAATGTTCATGCTTATGCAATGTTTAGCACATGCTGCATAAATACAAGTATGCTTAAAAATAGATTTTAGATTATTATTTTCTGTAATGGATGCAACACTGACATATTTATAATCTCTCCTAGTTCTCCTACTGCCCTTAGTGACAGAAGAAATTAGTTTAATTGACACTGCAGTCCACTGACAGCGAACTCCACCCGTAGCACCGCGGTCTGGGCTGCTCATGACCCAGTGAGTACAGGCCACTTCTGGAGAAGGGCACAAATCATTGAGAGGCAAGTTTCCTGTCTCTCCTTAGACTGAGGTTTAAACTGCGCTTGTTCCCATTACATGTTAAGCCCGAGGACCTAGAGCTGAGAGGAAAGCTCTTATCAGCGGTGGCCAGGTCTGGGTTCAGCACAACCGCTCACCATCTTCAGAGAGGCGGGGAAAGGCAAGGGAATGCAGGCAGCCCAGGGAGAGCTGCAGCGAGGCCAAGGAACAAAGGAGACGCGATAAGCATTATGGGCTTTCCTTCCACAGGCTTGCCCTTAACTCTGACCTCTTGTTGGTCTAGTTTGACAAAAGGCCCATGTGTAAATATGATAATAAATTAAGACAAAATACTCTGTGTATGCTTCTGGGTCTGATATTCAGTAAGCAACACTGTTCTAATAAAAAAAATAGTTCCATATCTACTCATTGCTTTGGAACCTGTGTCTACAGTTGTTATCTTTAATCAGCTCATAGAGTTAACTGTGATCCATCAATCCAATTTAATCTATTTTGCTACTAAGTAAAATCAGGCCACCCAATCCATATTAATGGAGCATCTTCTTGTTTTTAATGTGACTCACACAGTATTAGGAGAGGGCAAGGAGGCTAGGCATGCGTCTCTGAGGTGAACTTCCATGGCGAGGGCAGTTTGTAGGTCTTGATTAGAATTTGCCCGAGGCTGAGCCATGGCATCTCAGGTCACGTTAAACACAACCAATTGCAGAACCTTTCCCTAGGCTCATATTAAAGATATAACCAAAATAGGACCGTGTTTTGCTTACTGCTAGAATTATAATTTAGCATATACAGTGGACATATTGAAGCATAGAAATACACTTATTTCTCAAGGTCATGGTTGGGCGTTAAGCCTTTTCAATGCTAATGCTGCAGATAGTTGGTCTCGAAATGCTGCACTAGCAGTAGCTATCCTGTAATTATTTAAAGATTCATCTGTATGCTTTAGATACTATTAGATACTATTAGATACATTAGATACTATTATTATTTTCTGTCAAGGACAGTGATATTATTTAGAGTTCTGTAAGATCATGCCAGACAGCTGCGGTAATGCCATGTATGTTTCATTTAAAAAAAAAAAGATCAGTATTAGCTAAAAATCTACAGATTGAATAACATATGTCTTGAATGACATATTTCTCATGATTCCTCCCATCTGTATGAGGGACATAGTAATTGTTTTTCATCCTTTGACTACTAAAAAAGGAACCAATTACAAAAAAATAATAGGCAAGGAGTATTAACAGCTCTGAGATTGAGATCTGGAGAACATCAGAAAGTACCAGCAGCAGAAAGTAATTTAGAATTACGTTTTTTTTTTTTCTTCAGACGTGCCATTTTTCTTCAGACGTGCAAAAAAAAATACACTTGTGTGAAGTGTTATGTCTTCAGGGAGGTATTTGGTGTTTGATTTCTTGCTTTTTTCTTTTTTTGTTTATGACAGAGTGTAGTGTCATCCATCAGGGTTGCGGCAGAAGTATGTTATATACCCAGCGTAAAGAGATTGAGTGCTGTGAGCACAAATGCATTGTGTGCCCATCGGTCCAGTCAGGGTTTAAAGAGTGGCAGAGTGTTTATGTGGCTAGGTGAAGATGTCAATGACAGCAAACAAGGAGTATTGGAGGCCGTACCCAGGCTCATATTAAAGTTATGAGGGAGTTTATTAATAACTCTGTACCTTGCAAACACCAAGGAGCTGAGGTGACTTTCAGGAATTTGGCACATACCCATAATTGCAGTCTTTTATGATGGTGCAGTGCTGTGGCATGAAGAAGCCATTTATAGCAGAATGTTCTATGAGAGATGTGTCCTTCAGCAGTGGACAGCAAGTGTTTGTCGCACTCCATCAATAACTCTATTGTCTACAGCATACAGTGGTCATTTGTTAACAGTTATCAGTGCTTCTGTTCACTCAGACTAATGAAGCAATGCTATTAAATTAAACGAATCAAAGGAGTACCTTACAGATTTCAAGTGTTCTATTGCCCTCTGTTCAAACTGAAGTAATGTCCCAGAGTCTAATTCTGATGTGGTTTCAGCAAGTCGTTGTCTGTTAGAGTCTAAGAACTGCTGGTGAAAGCAGTTCTCACAGTAGGTGGCATTTCTGTCATGTCACACAGATCCGTAGTGCCTCGAACTCCGGCTGCAGAGAAAAACTCCTTCAAGAACTTTCTATATTAGACTCATGACCAATGGAGAATTGGTATAACTACACTTATGTTACGACTGACTTATTCAGTCAAGTCAGACAAAGAGTTCCCCCTTAGGGACCTTTCACACTCGCTTTGAAACCAAGCTAAAGTGTCTAATGCTAATATGGAATCTCAAGCCTCGGCTATGTGAAAGTAAGTGCTACTGTAAATCAGGCTTATTCGCTGGAGGAGAGGTGAGCTCCAGCTACATTCCCTTGAAACGACAGAGCAGGGACCATGACATATCAAACTGCAACTGCTGGTGAACCAAATCATTAGATTAGACAGATTTACAGCATCATGAAAGTTATTACCTTCATCGCCCTCCAGTGCCACTTTGCCTGATGTCTTTATGAGAATGCCAGTGCCTTGCCTATGGTGGAAAATAGCAACTTGTTTTGTATCACATACGTGCTGTGCTTCATGAAAATCACTCAAAGACTTAGCCTTTAATTGGGGAAAAATGTTATTTGTAGAAATATTTTATTGCTTTTTTTGCATTGTTTTTATTTAAACTTCTAAGAGTTGTATTTAAATAGGACAATTACTACTATACAGTCTAACATCTGGATTCCAAATTATTAATAATCATCTGCACTATAATTGAGGTTTTGGCTGGTTAGATAAATAGTTATTTGAACAGCTAATAATCTTATCTTATTTGAACAGCTAATGTATAAATGAGTTCAGACACAATTTTGTAAAAATAATATATATATTATTTTTTGCAAACAGACCCATTTTTATCCTGTTCATTTCTGAATATGAAATGTATGGAAAGGCCCATGTTGGGTAAAACTGAGAACTGAAAAAGTATTGATATTCTATTTACTATCATTTGGTGCTCTGTAAAATTCTATGCATACAATGTTTGGAGACTTAGTCTAGCTAATTACACACTTTGCCAAAAAATATTCTGTACAAGTGAACAAAAGATGTCTGGTGTATATATCTCACTAATGAAATGCTAAATGAACAGAGATGTCTTGTATGGTGCATTCTAGTTGACTCTCCAATAGATGCAACACATGTTCTTTCAATTAGAGTTCCATCTGTGACTGTTCATTCAGAACACACTGCCTCACCCTTAGCCACCAGTTTTAAATGACATAATCAAGCACAAAATACATTACATCAAGGCTCAATTTGCCAGTTTGTACAGACTTTACTAGTAATGCCATGGAAAGTGTATGGAATCAGTTTAAATACATAAATAAACCATGAGCAGTTTAAGGTTAAATTGGACATACTGTAAAAAAAATGTATTGAAATGATGCCACTCCACCACAGACTCCTGTGCTGTATTTTTTCCAAATGTTACATTCTCAGCAGCAAAAATAACATAAACAAACTGGCAGCATCTAAGTGATAAAAGGCTCAAATTAAGCTAGCATGCTAGGTACAGGTAAACAGAATCATAAAGTATGTGAATGTGAATTTCAGGAATACTCAGTGGATGATTTTAAAACTAGTGTTTTCAAATATATTCATTGACAGATGCTAATGGATGCATTAAAGTAATTACCAGTAATAGCATAACTGCTTTTATCTGTACCATTGACAATGCAAGTTAGAATGACTGGCACATGTGTGTGCTATCCTGCAAATTCTGGAAAATGATGGGCCTTCTTAACTGCAGCAATCAGAGCACATGTCCCGGCATTATGCTGCTGCCACTCGTGTGTTTTGCCAGGAGGTTTTGCTATGCACAGGGAGGCTCAGTGGCCAGAACGCCTGGGCTTACATTAACACTGCAAACAATGGCAAATATCCACAAATAACGCCAGCCATCATATGCTATCAGACTGAGCAGGGATTACAAGGGAGATGAATCATTAACACTATTGCCACTTGAATGCTGCTAAAGCGTGATTGACAGACTAAGCCTGGGAACAGGGAGAGAGAATGAAAGAGGAAGGCTGTGACATTATCCCCAGGAATCACTGAATCAGGGCTGCTGATGCTTTTCTTTGGGGGTCACAGAAAAGAACAGAAGATTACCGTGACTCTGAAAGCAAAAATCAGTGAGACTTATTTGCCTCAAATCCGTGATGCCAAGTGCAAAGGTGGAGACAGATCTTGCACTAAAAGAATGTTAAAATTACACACAGTTCTCTGCTGTTCTTTCCATAGCCTGCCGTGTCTTAAGTTTAAATTTCACTGTGAGTGATCAGAGACGCATATGGCTTAGCATGCACTGCAACCCCTCACTCCTCTCTCCCAATAGGACACCAGGTGTATTTTAATGGCTTTATGGAAATAGGTGGAGAGGAGCAAAGCAGAGGATTCTGGGTCATGGAGGGATTTGTTAACTTATTACTGTGTCTGGAGCGTGGCCCTTATCGGCACCTGCCAAGTCTTTGGCAGACCCAGTGGGATTGCACTGACCTCAGTGGAAGTAATGGATATTAGAAAATCTGCCCACTGCGATCGGGGGGGATTGGGTGACAAAACAGGGAAGAGGTACACAGAGGAGAGAAGGATCTTCCTTCAAGGACACAACATTCAGCCCCTGAGTGCAGAGCTGTGGACTCTATTAAATAAGCCGAAAGGTAATTCAGAAATACAGCTGACGAAATGGTGTAGTACCCTTAGACCTGTTAAAACTGATCATGTTCACTTCCATGTGCATACAGTAGCTTCTTGACCATGCAAAAAAGGCGTAACCGATCATTTTGTACTGATACTGCATTTAGCTTTTATTTGATTTCCAAGTGTAGACAAATGTGCACAACATCATTAATCAACATAATGGCATTCGGTGCGGTGCCATTCAGTACATAAATTACTGATCCAAGCTTTTGTGTAGCGTAGAATGGATTTATGACAATTTTCAAATTATATGAGATTCTGATTTGGTCTATAAAAGCCAAGCCTATGCCTTTTATATGCGAAAGAATGGAGACTACACGCTGCTTGGCTTTCACTCTAATCCTATAGCCTAGCAGAGAAATACCATCCTGGGATTGGGTTTTGAGGAAAAAGGAGGCAGATAAAGTCTCAGCAAACTGTGATGAAGAAAATAAAGCCCCAAAAAGGCCTCTTTGAGGTGGTGGCTCTTTCATGTTGCTCTTTCCAAGGAGCCAGAAGGTATCGATGTCTGAAGCTGGCACGTGTGTGAAATTGAATGAGTTTCAACTGAAGTTGAGGCTAAAACTTAGAACTAAAAATGTTATACTCTGGCCTCATATTTATTGCTCAAATCGCTGGAAGCACTAAATTAGAACACTGATTAGAAATCACATCTTTCTTTTTTTTTGAGACATGGAAAATCTTGAGGCAGAGTAATTACAGTTGGCATGTTTGATTATATTCTGGCCCTGCTTTTAGCACAAGTCACCCCAGTTTTCATTATTATGTTCTAACCACCCAATCAGTTCTGACAAAGCTTTCAATTACAAATTAGGTTCCCATACAGAAGTAATCTACAGTCACATAACTTACCCTTTTTATTCCAAAAAGCAGGCTGGAAAGAGAGGGGTGGAGAGACACATTTGGTGAATGGAGAAAATGGTTCCTCTTTCAGGACAAAATGTGCTCAATATAAAATATAGAGGTTCATAGCAGCTTACAAATTGTGTTATTATGTTATTATTTTGTAACGGGTTTATAGATAGAGGCCATGTCATTGGTTATACCTGTACTGAAGGCTTTTTTGAAAACCATGTCAGGTGGTTAAAAACTAGTACAGTCGACCCCCGCAAAATCATGGCCTTGTTTGTGGAATTTTTCGTAGAACCGAACTAATAATCGTTTGTGGAAACTCCCGCAAATTCATGTAAACCGCAAATATTAGGGCTGTCAGTAGATTAAAATATTTTAATCGCGATTAATCTCATGTTTGCCATAGTTAACTCGCGATTAATCGCACCTTTAAGTCAGTACTAAATATATGTTTTTTAATACTCTTATCAACATAGGAGTAGACAAATATGTTTGCTTTGTGCAGATTTATCTTTATAAATGGCAAAAGTGGAATAACAATGTTAAAAAAAGATTTTTAACCGCAGTGTTCTCTTTAACACAGCCACAAAGCTGAAGTTCAAATATTTCTGTAAATCTCAACTTAAACATTAATGTAATCAAATCAAGTACAAAATCAAAGATATCTGCCACTGCAGGGCGTTCATGTTTTATCTAGCTTGTTATTGAAAGAGCATGGGGGCGAAACCAGTATTAAAGTCACATTTGGTGTAATGGTCAGGCATCTTATATGGACAAAAGTAATGGGAGCGCCGTACGTGTCGGCTGGTTTTTGCGGGGGTCCGATGTCCCATTACTTTTGTCCATATTAAATAGCTCAGCGCTGGTGTTCAGGGGCGGACTGGCAATCTGTGCGTTTTGCGAAAACCCAACCTGGTAAAGAAAGTCCCAGTCCGCCGCTGCTTGCGTTTCTTCGGTGAAAGCACCGACTTTCAAAATAAAAGGATTTAAAAAACCTGCATTAACGCGCGATAAAATAATTGTATATAATGCGTTAACGCGATAATAACGCGTTAACTTTCCCAGCCCAAACAAATATCTTTGGCAATTTTTTTTTTTCGTGGCAGTATATATTTTTTGTGCATTTTAGTGCTAAATTATTATAATTTACTAATTTTGTAACATATATATTAACATGAATTCACCTAAATTTTCATATAAAATATAACTATATAAATGTTTTAGTACTGTCAAGAGAACACAAAGCAACCATATACAATAATGCGTCTTGGTATGGTGAAATGCCTCTGTGGCCAAGTGGCCAATCTGAAAATGTTATTTGTTTCTTCTTGCTGCTGATTGGCTGCTGCCCTGTGGCACATCTCTAGAAGATGCAGTCCAGCATTCCTACATCATAACATAACATCTCAAGTTTAACTTTACATTTTTTTAAGGGCCATGTATTAAGCTGAGATTAAAATGAAATTAATGTGTTTTGGGAGCATATTTGCAGTCATTTTTAGGGTTTAGACTATAAAATGTTTGTACCACTTCACAAATTCACAGTTTTTCAAAATTCGCAGGTGCTCTTGGAACATAACCCCCTGCAGATTTTGGGGATCAACTGTACAATGAACTGGATATTAAAGCATTTAGCACACTAACTTACTGACATACTAATGATTTGGTAACATAATTTTAAAGTAGACTGTCAGACAATGACATGGTCTTTGCTTTAGTATGCTTTCTAAAAAAAGCTCTGGTGCATTAATATGCTGATATCCTAATTCATCTCTATTAGAAACTTCTGTTCCTCCTCCCCTTTTTCCATTGTGAGTAGGTAAACCACAACAGCAGACTCTGTGACATCAGCAATGAGCGCCTATCACTGCCTGTCCATTAATCACCAGTGGCTCCGATAACAAGAACTGATAAGGCAGCTTGTCATCACTGCGGGAGGAGTAATGACAAGACAGTGACGTTCACAGATATGACTTGTTCGACACAGAAGATCCTGGCTGACAATAACCTTAGTGGCCCTGCAAACAGAAACACCAGCACATCGGTGACTGATAAAAGCTTGACTGAACTGAACACAGAATTGTTCATGTCAGGGCCTGCTCCAGATTTCAGCTTGAAGCACAGACACTGACTTGCCGGTCCTAATTTATCACTTTAGTGGGCATATTACCCTCATGCCTTTGGCTACTATTGTATTAATTGTTTTCTACAGCATTCTATAATCATTGTTATTACAGAGAAAAGACCCGACAAAAAGCATGAATGTAACAAATATATTTTGTGTTAATTCAAATGTGATAATGTCCTTTTTATTCATCCTATAATCAATATAAATACATGTGACAAGATAAAGAGATAAAAAAAAACTTTGGTGGATCACATTACAGTTAAATTTGATGAAATGCAGATTCAACACCTGTTGGAAGGTTTGTTACAAATTAAGGATAGTACAAATAATAACATGGTAAGTTTGGTTTTATATGTCCATTTGTGTTTGTTGGGGGTTCAAATGAAGGCAACATCTGCTAGGGTCCTTCAGCCGCCTACTAATCAATAAGTCATAATGGGGTCTGTGAATGAAGAGAGAGTTCGGTCACGGATGTCAATGAATCTGCTTATCTGTGTCCGCCAAGCTGCACAGCCAGCCAGACAGCACAAACCCACCTGTAGATCAGTGATATTGGAGTTTTGTTTGCTGAGCTCCAGACAAAGGGCCAGCAGTCCAGCCACAGACCCCTAATTCACTGATTTCAATAGTCTCACCAGAACAAGGGCAGCCAGCTTTTCAGAAAGTGGAGCAAAGATCGTTATAAACAGAGTCAGACTCTGTTGCTCATGTGTTTGTCTGAGCATATGTGGACATGCAAGTTCATAGTTTACAAAATTAGGGAACGTGCCTCAGCAGACACCTTCATGTGAATGGAAAAAAGTTAATGAAAGCCAAAAAAGAAACAATAATGGAAAAAAATAATTTCATCTATAAATGCTGACATTACTGCTACCATTTTAGCGAGCATCTATCAGGATACAGGGATAATAAATATTGCATTTTATTTGCAGGCCCCTTCTCGACAACATTTATTGTAGTTGACTTTTCCTTTCATTGTGGTGGTGTTAAAAGCGGTAGCAACACACTCCTGGCAAGGCGCGATAAGCTGTGTGAACATGCACCCTGCTATTTTGTTATCACACTGACATGCTCAGAACGCCCCCATGCCAGCTCAGAGCGTGACACTCTCAGCGCCGCATTATTAGCATGCTAAGAACATGCCTTTTATTCAAGGACTAGTTGGGCATGGCAAATGGATGCCAACTTTAAAGGTTCTTTTTTATTCTGTTCAGTACACTCTGGTCTCCACTAGCATTAGCCTAGCCTGTCTTTTTAGAACATCCAGCCCTGACTGACAGGTTGGCGCCGTTCACCCCAGTATGAGCAGGTGCTGATCCACTCAGCTGGTTTGTCTGACATCTCTCTGAGGTAATTGGAGGTTTCAGGCTGAACTGATTGCCCCTGATGTTCCTAGATATGTGAAACTCTTGGAAATGGATCTTCACTTCAGTCGATCAGCCATACTCTGGAGCTCTGGAGCTCATGACAGTGTTAAAAATTTCTCCCTATCTGAGATACCAGACATCCCATCCAAAAATCTGTCAAAGCTCAGTTTAATAAAAATTTCTGACACAAATGGAAATGAAGTTACAATCTCATCAAAGCTCAAGAGGGTTGGACTGTCTAATAGATATGCTTTGCTTTTGATAAATTTCATAATTAATTTGTCCCATAAATTGTAGCAACTTCACACTTAAGAATAAATCTGCCTAAATGGTTCTTGGCTTGGACAAATGCTTCTAGCTCCTCAGTATGGTACCTTTAAAAGGACTTTAGATTAAAACCTTAAAGCCTGATTAAAATCAAAAGGAAATAATAGAACACTGCAAGTCCAGTTAGAGATTAGGTTACATGGACATGTCTAAAAAAATAAATTCCTACAAAAAAATTTGATATTTTGAACACTATTACATGTTGCAATTATTGGTGCTCTTTATGAACAAAATAGCATATTCACATTACACTTTACATCACACTTTACACATTGCACTGTATATTGTCCTTTTTAAGTCTCAGTATTCAGTATCTGCAAACTTCTTGTGTCTGAGTGGTAAAACTATAAAGGGACCCAAACATTAAATTCCCCTAAGCGTTAATTAACTTTGAGAAAATTACAGAATACACAAATGAAATAATACAAAGGTGTCTTCAAATGAAGGTTAGATTTTTCTCATATCGTGGTGTATGTGATAAAGAGATGCCCTTATTTGCCCTAGAACAGACAAGTTGTTATTTTCCATTTAGCACAGTGAATATTAGAAGGAAAAGCTTAAATATTCAGCATTATATATATATATATATATATATATATATATATATTTTAAATAAAACGCACGTTGTACATACGATCATAAAGGTTAATTATACACAATTGATAAACATCTAACATGAACATGGAGTTGAACATTTATGCGCATCATTAGTATTCTGATATGTATTCCCCATTCTGTTAGTTATTCTCGAATTCAGCACTGATTCCCCATTCTACACACACACCCACACACATACACAAACATGCAACTTTAAGGTTATTTAAGGGACAGTAATCAATAACGTTCCCGTAACTCCTTAATCTTCATAATGAGCCTCATTGCTCCAATTAATCATGGCCCTGAGAAAAACGACCTGGGCTTGTAAAGCTGCACCAGCATGAAGGCCCACAACCCTCCTCACCCAACCTACAGGGCCACACATTTGCCCTAAATGCAAAACAGGGCTGATCTTTGTGGATGTATTTAATGTCAGTAGGCTTAAAGCTATTAGCAAAAAATATCAACCTAAAAAGCTGTCTACCATCATTGACAGCTGTCTACCATCATGTTTATAAGCAGTGTAAAGATGGTGTTAAGCTTGTTTTTACTACATGTATGCACTTGCAAGATGACTGTCCCACATACATTACATGTATTGGGAAACATGACCATTACACCAGCAGGGACTTTAAAGACATAGACTTAATTTGGAGCTGGTCCCTCTCAGCTTCCACTCTTTTTTGGAGGCTTTCCACAAGATTTTGGAGTGTTTCTGAAGGAATTTGTGCATATTCATTCCATAGTGGTCAGACACTGATGTTGGACAAGAAGAAGGCCTGGCTAACAATCTCTGTTTCAGTTCATCTCAAAGTTGTTGGATGGGGTTGAGGTCAGGGCTCTGTGTGGAAAAGTTCTTCCACATCAAACTCTTCCAACCATGTCTTTATGGAGCTTGCTTTGTGAATGGGTCCACAGTCATGCTTGAATTGAAAAGGTTCCTCACCAAACTATATCCACAACGTTGGAAGCGTTGTCCAAAATGTTTGGTATGCTGAAGCGTTAAGATTGTCCTTCACTGGAAGTAAAGGGCCTAGCCCAAACTCTTAAAAACAGGTGTGTCCCAATACTGTTTATACCTATATCCAGGGGTTGATACAAGTGGTACGCACGTACGTATGTGCGAGATAAACAGTCAAATTTACTGCAGTTTTCAGTTTGTTCAACGCAAAACTGTACCTAATTTAAGTAACCTTACACTGAACCTCAAATTACCACCACTCAGGTAAGGAAAACTTAAAAAAGAAAACGAATAATTACATTTTAAAATAATTAAAAACGAGTGTACTATATGGAGGCTAAACATTTCTGCCATTCAGTTTTTGATAAACATGAAGCTGGCAAAGAGGGTGAGAAAAGTGAGGTTCGCAGCTGCATTCCCACATCGGGACAGTTTCACGTGTGGAGCTCGTTCTCAAGTGTTTTTCCTTTTGTTTTTCTTAAAACCGTGTATTTTTTTAACTTTAAATTAAATTATTACTGTATTTACCTGCTTATACCAGAGAAAAAGACAGCACATGCCGAAGAAAACGCAGGAATTCAGTGTAAACTGTACAGTACAGTACCGCTTTACAGTTACATTTTCTTTAAGGGTAATGTATTAAGCCGAGTTTAAAATGAAATTAAAGTGTTTGGGGTTTACACTATAAAAATAGGCCTTTTTAGGCATTTTTTACCAATTCATGGTTTTTCACAATTTGCCTGTGCTCTTTGAGCATAATCGGCATAAATTTATCTAAAATAAAATTTCGTAGCAATTTATTCATGTAGGTACTCATTAGAGTACTAGAGCAAAACATTATTTCAACCCCTGCCTATATCAAATGTATGCTGGATTTGTTTAAAGCATTGATGCATGTTCTGTGAACCTGTTGGGGTGTAATAGTGAGGTGCAATACCAACTTCTGTGGAGGCAGTATACCATGGTTTGCTGAACAAGCCATAATACTAACCACTTTTGCTGCCTGTTTCTGCTGTGTTCTCATGAAAAAACAGTAGTTCTCATGTGTCATTTGGCTCATTGTTGGTCTTATGCTACGTCAGAAGATGTAGAAAGATATTCTCGTGCCAGCAGTGGATGTTTTCACTTTGACCTGCCTCCTAGGGATTCTTATCCGCCAAGCAGACAAAAAGCACACAGGGGAGAATGCAAACAATGTCATGCACATAGTTAACAGCAAAGTAAATTGTAGCCCTAAGGGGGAAACTGGGAATATTGTTAGTGGGGAATTAGTTTCTTTAATTTTATCATCACTCAAGAAACATAACTCATGCTAATATTAAACATGGCTTTGTGAACAACATGCAAAACAATGTGGCCTCTCATGAATCCAGTTTTTGTCACATGTATTCTTCCTCACTGTTATGTCCAGTAGAAACAACATGTTCAGAGATATTCAATACATTCATTATTATTTTTGTGTGTTAGCTTTTAGCAAAGCTGTGTTCAGGGTGTTTTTTATCTTTTAATGTTTTGCCTCTGCAGCTAAAAACTTATCTCTGCTTTACACATTTTCTTAAGGGATGTCACTGCTTGAATTCAGGATTTTGTGTTTTAAGATGTTTACAGTGCTTAATTTGTCTATGAGGAGATTCATGCATGTCAGTTAAGATTAGGAACCCGTCAGGCATCTGTTGGATTCTTTGGGATCAACAAAAGGGTAGCATAGTTATCACCTCTCCCAGGAAGTCAGGAATACATGCATTAATAAATACATACATAATTCAACACTGACTCGACATCTGTAGCTTTTACTTCTATCAACCCTGCCCTGGTTTCACAAATGGAACCTCAATCATTGCAAATGTCCTGTGCTCCTGAAGGTGTAGACTGTAGAGAGGGGAACACAGGAAAGCATGGGGCCTATTATGTGGAACAATATTACTGCATTCGAAAAACTATTGATTCTGTCCCTGGCCTAATAAAGGGCTATGATCACAGGAGGTGAAGTCATTACTGAGAGGGAGACACATGGGATATGGAGTAAGCTAATGTGTGTCCTTTTCCATTTGTCATTCCTAGCATTAGCCACCTGGCAGAAAGGGATGGGGGTTGCAGACATGCTCCCTCACAGAGCCCCCAAGGTGGGGATAAAGGGGAATTGTTATTAATCTCATATGCAACCCAGAGGGCAGAAGTCGCCCTCTGAGACATCCTCCTGTATACAAAATGGCCTCTTCAAATGAACTGTAACAGTATATTGTTTAAATGTATAATGCTTTGAGGTGTGAAAGAAGGAAAAACTTATAATACCTCAACCTCAGCTCAAACACAAAACACTGAAAGGCAACAAACTAATTCCCTGAAATAATGTACAAGCTATTACAGTACTGCAATTGCATTTGCTTCTTGTACTCAACTCTGCTCACTTAGCCATGTTCTAGCCTTTAACAGAAATACCTGAAAACATGGCATTTTTTTATTTGTACAGATTATATCTAACATTACACCAAAGATATATTCATGCATAACCATCTTGTATCAAAAAAGTTCTGTTTCTGGCCTCAAAATGCTTTTTACCTTACATGTTTCAAGGTGACTTCAGGACATCAAACATCACCACTCACGTTCTTGCAACAAGTACACTTTGCATGGAAACCCCAGTGTATAAAACAAATGAACGAAGAAAAAAATCCCGACAGCATATTAGAGAATATGACAGGAAATCCAAAACTACAAATTGATAATGTATTTATACGAAACAGTGTGGCCCCCTTTAAGCAGATTTATTTATCATTTTTAGCATGTTTTCCTCATCACTTATGTACTAAAGGTGCTGTAATGATAAAACCCTAACCCTAACCCTAACCTACAGTGAAAGTGAGTCTGGGGACAATGTACTTTTTTTTCAAGTGCAAATCAGATGCTTTTGCACCACTTAATGTTTGAAACTGGCACACTAACATAAAGAACAGTTTATGGGCAACATGCAATGTGTGCTTCTCGCTCTTGAATGTGAATTTGAGAGAGGACTAAGCAAAGCTCTTGAAGATCGTGGATACATTGAAAATGCAGCTTATATATTCCACTTTATTTTCATGAAGCTTTGAGCAACTTGCGGTGGCAGATTCTGTGTCTAATCCTCCACAAGGCAGATATTTGTGGTAATGTCTCAAATGCAGATTATTGAGAGACTTCCTTTTCAGAATGCCAGCATGAATAGTAGCTGAATGGAAACACAAGCTTTGAACGTGCACTGACAGAATATTTACTAGCTCTCAGGATCAGATGAATGTGCGTGACAAATGCAGCTCAAAGTAAACTGTGATGTGGCCTGGATGTGTAGTCCTTGTTATTTTCTTTAGGTGGAGTAGAATAACACCTCTGTAGAATGTTTTGGTTGGAAAAGGAGATTTTTTAGGCTGCTCTACTTGTCACTGAACTTTCATTTTCCTTTTGTCTTGAACTTGTTGACTTGGCTCCATCCTTTCACTGTGCCTATAAAGCCCTGCTCCTTTGCACTGCATTAGTAAATTGTTTATTTCAGGCTCATTGTGAGAATGTTACAATGGCATCCTGTCATATTTTGTGACCATCATACATCTTGTACATCTCTTCCTCTGTTCTCAAAAAACACCATTTTCAAATATACACATATATGTTCTGTCTTCTGTGAAAAAACTTTCCTTTAATTTTTTCCATAAAGCTGTTTTTGCATAAAACACTGTGAACACTAAGGTTATGAAGCAAACACACAAATTCAGTGTGTGTGTGTGGTGGGGGGGTGGTCCATGTGTTAATCCTGAAAATATATTTAGTTTCTGTGATTCTTTGCAGCATGTGTTTGTGTTTTGGGTCAGACTGAGAAACATGGGATGGTGGGAGATTTAAAAAAAATTATTTTAAGTGCTTAGTGAACAACTTGTGGACCAGAGCAGGCCCATGGGAGCACATGTTGTTCGAAATGATAATAGGGCTGGACTGTTCTGGGCCATTCCTCAGCAGGAATGAAAGTGATGTGTTGACTTCCAGGGATGTACAGTAATTTTATTAACCAAGGGTGTTCGTCTTTGATCCTGGACAGCCTGCGTCCTGAACAGTGCTGAAGTGCTTCCCAAATCAACATATTTTTCAATTGTGTGTGTGGTGTTTTCAGAACTATATGTAGAGCCTTGTAGAACATGTCATTTAAAATTAAAGTATGTCGAGTGTAAAGCATTGTTCCTGCTTGTATTTTGCAGAAATGGTTTTACTTTTATGGCATTTTATTTACATTACATTTGTCATGTTGCCATACAAAAACGTTTTTGGGTTTCTTTTACCTTCCACAATACAGTGTATTTTAACCATGGGAGGTTATAGGATGTCTTGCATGCCTACGTGTGTGATGTGCTGAAGAGGGATTGAAGCTGCCCTGGTCTTGACCCTGCTAGACTCTCTGTTGCTCTTTCTCCCCACTCTTACACTACTCTGACTCATTTTCATACACTGTGTAGCAACTTCCCGCTGTCTAATGTTTGACAAACTTAAGTTCGGTGACAGTAGTAAGTATTCAAATCAATTCAATTCGATTTTATTCATATAGCGCTTTTTATGACCAAACTTGTCAAAAAGCAGGTTTACAGAGTCCAGGTCCGAGCCCCTAGTGAGTTAGCCAAAAGCGACAGAGACAAAGAAAAACTTCCTGAGCTGGAGGAAGAAACCTCGGGAGGAACCAAGACATAAAAGGGAAACCCATCCTCCTCTGGCCGACCCGAGAGAAAGAGAGTCTCTATGGAGAAAACTAACAAGACAAGGCTTTCATGCACGAACTTATTGACAGACTGTTCATCTACAGCTGTCAATAATCAGAATCAACAGAGATGCATTTCGTTGGAAGTGTAGGTGAGAGTCTCTAGTGCACAACAACAGAAACAGGAACTTTGAACAGCAGTCGCCCTTGGATGGGGGAGGAGCATGTGGGAGTCATAAGCAGCCGAACCAGTTGAGGACATTTTGGCACGGGACCCAAAACGCGATTGCAGACCCAAAAAGGCAGACCCTGGGGTCCCAGTGGTGAGTAAATGTCTTAGTAATCAATGATTGTCCTCGTCGTGTGTGTGTGTGTTTAAAGCTGGGCTGAGCCGGCGATTTGTTGTGTGGTCACCCAGATTCACAGATATGGTGCGCAGGCACACTTTGTCATAGAACTTTGAAAAGAAACTGTATCGCTCTAGTGTTTGCTGTGGACTCTGAAAAGAAACGGCATGTGCTATGAGCTCGGCAGCGGAAGAAGAAACGATCTAGCCATTTTGCAAAGAGACAGTAAACAAGGAGAGGATCAAGGTTGTGCTGATAAGTGTCAGCTGAATGTGGTTCTAACTTGGACTTGTGTGCATTCTCCCCTTCTCTCTCCTCCTCTCTTTCTGTGGTCATTAGAGGCGTGACTCCAAGAGCTCCAGCCTCACGAGAAGAGGAACATCCGTTCAGGCAACATGGAAAGTGCTCAGAGTTGAGAGGCTCCAGGACTGTGTATTTTGTGTTAACTGTAAGGGTCTCCTCGGAGTGAAGGTCCTCCAAGGATTCTGTGTTTGAGTTTCATTCTCGTGTACTCGGGGGGATGGTCCTCCGAGATTTCCTAGTTCTCAACCTTCTTGAGTTTTTGTGTTTGAACTGTCCTGAGATCTGTTGAAGAATCTATTAAAGAAAACCTCTCTTAAATCACTATGCTGCACCAAGCCCACGTGACACTTGATAGTGGAACAAATAAGATAATTGTCGATGATCCGTGGATTTATTTAAATCTCAGTTATTCCATTACATCAAGCTTGATGACAAATAAACAAATGCATCCATTTTCATGCTAGTGCAACTACAGTAAACATATGTTAACCTACCAGCACATAGGATTAACAGGGTTTGCTCTTTTTTGTCAAAATGAATGATTGATTACAATTGCAATATTTCCTTTGATGCACTGATAAATATCATTATTAGAACAACTATCCATCAACTAAATATTTCTTAAATTAGAAATATATACAATATACTTTACATACAAATAGGTCTGACCTCTTTCACCAAAAGTCTAACAGATGTACAGTAACTCTATGCTGTCAGGATATTCCAGCAGAAGAAAAGCTTGTTAGCACTGAATAAAGTATCCAAAATCTTTAAAATCATGAGGTTTGTCCATTCTATTTACATGACAATTCCTTGACTAGTTCTTAAATTCCAGCTTTACTGGGAACCAGTGCTGATTTATAGGGTAAAGATACTTCACTCGAAAGAGTATCTAACTGAAATTGAAAATAACTGGAATCACTATATCTACTTCAAACAATATGTGCAGACTCAGTGTCTTCTATTTTTCAGCAAGGCTGCTTTGTATGGCTGCACAGAATACTTTGGAGTGATCCCAACTCAACTCCAACTCCCTTTTCCTGTCTCCAGCTGTGCCCTGGCTCGCATCTCTCATCACCATGGACTTGCAGCTTATTCATTCTATATTCTTTCTAGTAGCGGTTAGGGAGTTGCCCCTGCAATCAGAAGGTTGTGGGTTCAAATCCCAACACTGCTAGTGGCAACACTGAGGTATCCCTGAGCATGGTACCATCCACACACACTGCTCCCTGGGTGCCCCTCATCAGTGGCAGCCCCCTTCTTTACTTTGTGAAATGCAGAAAAAGAAATTCACACTGTGTGCTTTGGTGTATTCACAGCGCGACTATAAGGGGCCACTTTACTATATACTATGTATATGTGTGTGTGTGTGTGTGTGTGTGTGTGTGTGTGTGTGTGTGTGTGTGTGTGTGTGTGTGTGTGTGTGTGAAACAGTAAAACCTGTATATAACAAAACATCTCTCTTATTTCAATACTATAGATTAAACCTAACTTATTAAAATACAAAAAACTCAATTTTTTTCTTTCACCAGTTCCTGCAGCTGAACTGTTGCATGACTGAATGATAACTGTTACCAGAATAGCTTTGGCAAATTTTCTATGGACGTACTTACTTGCTTGTGATCTTTATAGTACAATATTTCCCTTACCAAACAGAATAATGTGTATTTAGAATGATGTGCATGCACAGATTTGGCCTTTAGGAGCAGCTCGTGCACATATAAGCAGTATAATATAAGAACCTCATCAATGCTTTAATCAATGCTTTAATTCTTGTTTTATTTGCATACTCATTATCAATACAGTTCTTCTTTCCCTAAGTCTGATTTGAATTTCAGAGGCTTTGTGCAAGCTGCTCTCCTCTGTTTATCTTAACATGCACCCATTTGCTCAAGGGCTTGGTATTTATAGGCCTAGAAATGTACACGGCTTATTTATTGCCATCAAATCATCATAGCTGTCAAGAAGCATCTTTTGTAGACTAAACCTTCCCCATATCTGTGTATTCGTAATTGATTCTCTGTTATATCGCTGCTGAAATGCCGTTGAGATAACCAAGCTGCTGTGTGCATGGCACAAAAGCCTCAGAGAAGTTGGATAGACTGTCACATCTTATCACAACTTTGAAACACAGGGGGAGAGGGGTGGAAAACAGGGGAAATGAGGTGCTGCTTTATGGCACTCCGTTACCATGGCAAATGTTCAAATGTTCAAAGGCCTGCCAGGTGGACCATATCACAATCACTTCTACAAATTGATCACTGAATAGGAGTAAATTGAACTCTATTTATGAAATGGATGTATTTCTTCCCCTTGTGACTTCACCTTTTCATTAAAAGATGATGCTTTAAATCTTGAATCTGAGGAAATTATGAAATATTATGCAATATATAATACACACACACACACACACACGCAAATATAAATATATATTCAATTTTAATGTGAACCATTCTCCATAAGTCTTAAGACTGCCCTTGAGTTGTATTCAAAACCTCTCTAGACTGGAATTTATTTAACAAACAGTTTGACAGAAATTCTTGTGGATGTTTAAAAATTATAACCACAACTGATTCTTTCAGATAACAAAGATATATTTGCTTCCTGACAGTCAGGAAGACCACAGCAGTTTTCCTCCATATCTTCTGCTCCAATAACTTTGTCACAAACCATTTCCAGTAACAACACTCCTTATGAGCTTAATGTGACAAGATGGACTATAATGCTAGAGTAACTATCACATCTACACACACACAATTTTGCAAGTGCCAGTCACAGAAATGGGTGTTAGGCCATGCTTGTGTTATTTTTAGAAAGCGAATGTTTGTGTAGAAATGTTGAGCTAAGATTAGATATGATAAGAAAGAAGTCCATTTATCCCAAGCCAAATTCTTTTGTCAATATTATAACAAAATAACTGTAACACTGGCATTGCTGTGTATAAGGTATACCAGCAGATCAGTAGTGCAAAATATCTAATTAAATCGAAGAAGAATGAAACAGTGCAGTAAAACAGCAGCTAAAGTGTAATGTCCTGGACTACGGTTAGAGAAACCAGAAACCCCATAGGAAACCCATGCCACCACCAGGAGAACATGCGAACTCCACACACACATTCTTCACATTAAGATTGTCTGATATAAAATTAAGACAAATGTTTATTTCCTTGTGGTTTATTGGTTCCTGGGGTGTATTTCCTCTTGATGGTGGGCTGCAATGAAAATCATTTTAAATCTTATCTGCCATCACAGAAAACACATGTAAAGCCTCTGGCGTACAAAACAGCTCAATAATCCACAAGATATGTACTTTACATACATGTACTGAGGCATTTAAATCCAGCCCAAGTACATATATCAAATAGGAGGTTGTGGTGAAACTACTGTAGACTAATAATATACACCATGTAACGTTCCTTCAACTCAGTCTCACAAACAAACTGCAGGAAATTTGAATGAGAGCAATTTCATCATATTCACAGTATAATAGGAATAGATTAATAACAAAATGGGGGAACATGGTGAAAGTACTGTAATACGAGAAAGTAGGAAGGATGTCATACTTTAAGTTGCTGTGTGGTCATAGGTCTGTAAAACGCATTAATTAACTGTTTTACTTGATTACATAGGTTTACTTGGAGCTGATTACATCTGTTTATGACCAGGGTTGTATCTAAACCAAGTTTTATCATAATTTCAAGCCAAATATCATGATGAAGTTAATTAACAATGTAAGATAGAACGCTAACCTTAAACACAAATTATACACAGAGGGTCTGATTAACAGGTTTACCATTATAAAGATAAGGGATATCATTAATAGAAAGATAAATTAAAAATGTACACTCGTAAATTGCAGTACATTAGAGTTCGTGTTACATCCACTGTGGTGTGTGCGTGCAAAGTGTCAGTCATTGTCCGTGGGGGTGCGTGTACAGCTCTACGCCTCGGCCGTTGTGGGGGAGGAGTTTGGGGACGGAGGTGCCTGCACATCTCACACTGCAAGGACAGCAGAAGTTCAGCACTTAGACAAAGATAAATGAGTAGCGCTTCACTTAAGGGCAGTGTTTATAAAGCCATGTAACACCCATGTCATCCTTTCATGACAACTGACATAAACTTTCTAAGTGACTACAATTTGCTAACGCGTGTCCTTAGGCTCATGTGTGGCTCTGCTCTGGAGTGCCTCATTCTACTAGCAGTGCTTTTCTATGGAGATTACATGAGCATGGAACATCTCTGTTATTAGTGGATAAACACAGTTTGTAGGCTGTCTCAACAGAGAATAAGACATGCCATATGCTAATGTCAAAGAGGCATACAGCTGCACAGCCATCCCACCATCTCACCCCCGGGCAGATCAGACCACAACCTGGTGCACCTCCTACCCACTGGTGAAGAGGCAGCCAGCCACTGTCAGGATAGAAGGTAGTGGTCAAATGAGACCAGCATAGCCCTGCTGAACTGTCTGGAGACTATGGAGTGGGGAACTTTTTATGAACCACAGGTCAAGGACATTGATCACCTCACATACTATGTCACAGAGTACATCAAAATCCATATAAAATCCATACTCTGCCCATAAAGGAGCCATGGGTCACCAAAGACATCAAAGCCCTCCTGAATGAGAAAAAGGAAGCATTCAGTTGGACAAGGAGACAGCAAAGGAGGTACAAGGGCATTTGTCTGTGAAGTTAAAGGAGGGAAGGGGCAGCTACAGGAGACCAAGGCCAGCAGCCAGGGGAGTGATGGAGAGGTTTAGAGAGTTAATGAATTTAACCTGTTTACTAACCAGTTCAATAACAGGTATCAGCTCAGCCAGCTCCTCCAGCTTGACCGTGGCCCTCACAGCATCAAATGCTCCTCTGGCTTCTACAATCTGTGCCTTGAGGATCCCTGACGATCATGTTTTTGATTTCTCCAGAGCCTTCAACACCATTCTCCCCTGTCCAGTAGGGCGGCCAAAGTGGATGTTGAGATCTTTCAGGTGTACACATGGACAATAAGCTAGACTGGTAAATGAACTCTGTACTGTACTTTCAATGAAGACTCCGATCGTCTGGAGTCTGTAACATCATGTTGCAGATGTTCTATGAGTTTGTAGTAGACATGGCCCAATACCATTTTTTTTATGTCTGATACCGATATTGTAAATTTGGATATTTGCAGAAATGCTACAAATCCGATACCACTGCACAAATCTAGTTTTAGTTTTGCTGCACCTTGTCAGAACACGGGACAGTTAACTATTTACAGACAATAATTTATTTAATCGCCTTTATGCTTCTCATACACTGCTAAGTTTCATACACTTGCTGACTACTTTTGTACATCATGTTGCAATGAAGCACTGAAGGATTACAGTTGCCCTGATATCGTTTCTCCCTAGCAGCTCCATGAGCACGGTTCAAAATCAGGATCATTATCACTGCCAGTTGCTTGCATTTCAGTTTAGTCATCTGGCTCATCTAAGATCCATGCCTCCGGTAGTTTTGGAACTGGCAGACTGCCATCATGTGGAACGAATCTCATTGCTGAAGGCAAATTAGGGTATTCAATTGACTTCTTGTTTTTGGTAAAGAAACCAGATACATTAGTCAAACAGAAGTAATAGTCCATCACATGGTCTTTTTGCTCTTGCCATATTATAGGGACAGCAAACAGCATTGTCTTCAGAGTGCCTCTGAGTCAAGCTCTCAGACCCCAATTTTACAGCCGAAGAACAGATGAAATGCTGTCTTCACAAGAGCAGTAAATGAGCGTCTCTGAGGCACATATATATAGCCGCTGCAAATATATCAGAATGTATCGTGGCTGTTACAACTTTGACGAGACATATCGGTCGGCACTAGTCATCCTAAAAAACATCTCCAATATCCAGTTTAATGTTGTGTTGCTACAGAGGTAATGCTAAATCATTAAACAATACCTGTACACTATAGGTTTATATTAACCGAATGGGAAGCATCTGATGCAGGCTGTTTAAGTGGTGTGCAAACTTCCACAGTACAGCTTCCAACCTGGTCTAATGCCATGCCTGTGACAATGTAACATTAAGCTGGATATATTAATAACAGGTAAGTTACAAGAAAGCATTTTTTTTTACACAAATATTTTTAAAAAAATGAAACGATGAAACAGTACGTGATGGGCAGTGTGCTCTTTTTTTTAAACAGAAAACAAAAAATAATGCTTTCAAAAAATGTCCGGATACATTTTGTAAATCTAAATGTGGCACTTTTACAAATGGCGACTCTAAATGTGGGATTTTAATGTGGCACTTTTACAAATGACGAGATATACTTATTGGCCACGGCACTGTGATTAAAATTGGCTAGACTGCATGCTGTGATATGCCCTCACCATCATGGAGGATTTTCCTTAAATGATCTTAAATCTAAATGTTAAATATGAAAAATATATCTCTCATTCTAATGTGAAACTTCAGTTTGATAGGGCTCGGTGAGACCTTTTCACCGACCCCTCATTCGCCATAATAGCCCCGGGAGAAAAGGAGTTATAACGTTCACCTCGGATACGCAGAAGAGGTGAACGATATAACTCAGGATTTCACAGGACTATTATGGCAAACGAGGGGTTTGGAAAGGTCTCATCAAGCCCTATCTAACTGTGAAGTTTCACTGAGATTGATGGTTGCCTCGCTTAGAAAAGCCGCGAGCACATTCCGTTGGGGTATCTCACACATAACAGAAACTCTTATAACGTGACGCATCTTCTCACGTTATGCACGTTGCAAATCATGTTATGCGTGCTGTAATTATTTTAAGTTTTTTTTAACAGATGGGATTATCTTTTTTATTCCTTCCCGATATACAACCCAGCAATTTAGGTCAGGATCAGACCAGTGTCGATCCAGGATATCGGATCGGCGCATCGCTAGTTTGTAGTGGCCAGAGCCATAATCTATGTTGTGGTGTTCTGGGGTGGTGGCATGAACCAAGAGGCTTGACAAGCTGGTCAGGACAGCATGCTCAGTGGTGGTCAAGACAGCTTAGAACAGGGGTGTCAAACTTGGTGATTTTGGTGATTTCCCTGCTCAGAAAGACTTGGTTCACGTTGCCAGTTAATTGCTAGGTTTAGTGAATGTGTTTTAGGAGAATCACCATCAAACTGTGCTGGACACCGGCCCTCCAGGACCAGATGTTGACACCCCTGACTCACAGAAACTGTGGGTGAAAGAGAACATTGTCTAGACTTCAGTCCATCATGGATATAGAGTACAACTCGAAACCACTAATTGTGTTAATTAGTAAACTACTTTAGCAATAATTTTGTTTATTTATCTACAACATTTATATCCACCTCTTTTGCTGACCACAACATTCTATAGCAATGGTATATATATACCATTATATACAGTGTTGGGAGTAATGCGTTACAAAAGTAATGTATTACAGTAACGTATTACTTTTTGCTGTAACGCAGTA
>JBBJLR010000007.1:13483192-13493758 GCA_037577145.1 Brachypetersius gabonensis
CCCCCCCCCCCCCCCCCCCCCCCCCCCCCCCCCCCCCCCCCCCCCCCCCCCCCCCCCCCCCCCCCCCCCCCACCAAAACCCTTTTTTGACTGCGTTAAAGTGTAATTTTTGTTGAGGTTTAATTATACCTTACGCATTAAATTACATGCAAGGTACTGACAGTTTCAGTAGATTCCAGTTTTATATCAGGAATAATATTTCACATTTCATTATCTTGTTTTATCTTGGATTTGTTTTTTTAATTCATTTAGCTTTTCTCACCTTTCCATACGGCACAGGTATAGAGAATGAATGGTTGAGAGTATGTAAAGGATATGATTCATTGGAGTAGGTCCATTTTATGAACTCCTCAAAATCTGCTGTTGACTAAATTACTTATAATACAATTGGGAGAGCAACCCCATTATTGCCAGTTTAAAGATGAATGTACAACATGCATGTAAGACTCAGCATATTAGCAGTTCAGCTCACCACGTAGTGCCTGTGGTTAAGTCTTCTGAATGCCTAACTCACCGTGCACTTAAAAGACCTCCCTGAGCGAGACAAAAAGATTATACTCATAATTCACATTTATACACCTTGTTAAATAACAGTGATTCATTTTAATGTACCTTGTTAAATAATTCACATTTGAAACTTGCTCTGTGTGTGGTGTGGATGATTTAATTGGGCTCTAAGAGAGATATTCATCAAAGACAGGGAGCACCAACAAATGGTGATACTGTATGATTTATGAGACACCACAGTATCTATAGAAACATTAATGCAAAGATGGTAATTGCATTTATCTGTCTATCATGGTATACACGATGTTATTTTAGGCAAAAAAGATCAACGATGGCGTTAAGTTAACTTTTTCCAGCATAGCACCATGCAAGTGCACCAAAACATAGGTGTACACTGAAAGTAAGAAAATGAACATTTACCAAAGAAACCTTAGAACTAATTTCCTGAAGTTTTCCTCAGCCGGCTCGATCTTGCTGAGTAAAGAGCTGGGCACATGCACACCCTTACCTCATTAGGAAATCTTTCAAAATGTATTTTGGGAATAGTAAATAGTAACACATTCCAAGTACACTGCTAATTTAATTTGTAATAAATACAATCTATTAAAAATAGGATGTTCTACCCATTGTTGATCTTTTGTGACATGTCATATATCACAAATTATATGTGCTCATTTTCTCCAGTTTTCTGAACTTTTGCACAGTTTTCCTTTATGGCTTCAATTCTTGGGACTGGTTTTGTCTTTGTCTTTAACATAACATTTCAGTGTTTCTTAGTTTTGATGTTACTGTGGCTTTGATTAAGCTTTAGGTAAATATACATCATGACATGATATCATAGGAACATTTGTCCTAAATCTGCACTACTGGGATTTTCTTGTGGTTTAATACTGCCATCTAAGGATAGCATGCTTTCCAGACCATTGATGCATTCACTGGATCCATCTAGACATTATTGTTAATAAACCAGCAAAAATGATTTTTCACTTATGATGAACTAAACTAATACATACTCAAAAACATAATTTATTACAAACGACTAATTACTTCTGTTAAACTTTTAGACATCTGCATTGAACAGAAAGTATAAATATATCCCTTTGAATGCATTATTCAGAAGGAATTAAAAATGGTTAATACCGTTTGATAAAAACACAAACTAGTCATTAGAAACAGTGCAGAAACATCCAAAACAAAAATAAACCATGGAGCTCACAGAGCTGCTTCTGAATAAAGATCGATTCTGACCCATTTAGGTGAAGCTGGCATTCTCTCTTTCAGGGTAGTGTTCTATAATAATCAGTTTCATATTAATGTTATTAGATGGTTTGACAGATTGAGTTTATAGCACTTCCCACGCTCGCACTTCACTTGTCAGTTAACATAGGATACATGCACACATACACACACACACACAAACTGCGTACTTCTAAGGGGTATCATGGGAAATCTATGTAGAGGATAGATTATAATGCGAAATATAATATTTCAGTGATATTTTAAATGTCAAGAACTGTGTTGTATTTAAACTAAATTTAATTTTGAAGAATCTGAAGAATTTAGTTTTGTATTACAGTAGAAAAAGTCATTGTATTACTGGTGATGTGGTGGAGTGTGATGCAGCACAAAGACAAACCAGCATAGTGCCTGGCTATTTTATTTCACAGTGAATTGAACTTGGCTGAATATCTTGATACTGCATGCAATACATTAAAATTTAATTGACTGGCAAGTGGCAAGGGAAAGTAGGACCTGTAACAAGGTGCAATTAAGTAGTTTCTTCTGTTTGTAACAAAACATGCTCGGCATGACCTGCAGAAACAGTTCTGTGACTGAGAATAGATTTGTGAGAAATAAAAACGACACCAGCAGTTACCTTTCAGTTGTTACATATGACTGGAAAAATGATCTTGCCTTATTTATAACAACACTAACAAGTAAACAGTAAGGATTAGCCAAAAGCCTTGAAATCCCTTCCAGTCCTGTGGAATGCAGTGTCTCACCAAGGTGATCTTGCTGCTGGCCACTGGGGGAGACATGGCTAATTAGGAGAATTTTACCCCTGGCCTTAAACAGATGCAAGTGATGTTGGCATGTTTTAGGTGACACGTTTTCCCTTCATCCTAGAATGTGACTTTACAGGGACAGAAAACAAGTCACACTTGGCCACACTACAGCAAAGACACAAGACCCTTCAACAGTCTTCACTATCACAAGTTCTCTGTTCCTGGGGTCTTTCTTTGCGGCTGCCATGACCACCAACAGGCTGATTACTCGAGATACACAATATTTCAGCAGGGCAGAAAATGTTCAAGTTACTCGAAGTGTCTGGGTCTTTCTGTTATGAGGGTCTTGTGGATCTGGGTACACTTACTGTGGGCTTGAAAACAGGCTTCTTTTTTTTTTTTAAGCCCAAGCTCAAGATTTGCTATGGCTTCTACAGAGTCTTGGCTGAAGTCTCTTTTTTGGTGCTGGGAAACAGCACATAGATATTCTGTTTGGGTTGAAGACTGAAGGCACGTTTGATAGACAGGGCTGGCAGGCTGTTTCATGAGATTGTAATTCACATCAGAGTTAATCAATTATATCTTCAGAAATATTGTACAAGGAATAAGAACCACTATGTAGAATATCTAATATAATAAACAATCATAAGAATTTATAGAGACAGCTCATGTAACGCTATTACTACTGCTATTACTACTACTATTATTACTACTACAACTCCTAATAATAATAATAATAATAATAATAATAATAAATATATTTTATAAGTACTAATCATTCAAAGCATACATTAGCACTGGCCTGAAACTTGACACTTCTCATTGTCAAAATGCATCACATGAAAACACAAGCTTACAGGCTGAAAAATAAGCTTGTTTGAATGAAGACAACAGATATTCTTCTCCCCTCTAGATAAACAGTCAAAACACTTACTTTGTGTGACTAATAAAAAGATAATTTGTAAAAATGTTGCATTTATTTACCTGCAGCACTTTTCTGCTTCTGCAATTGTTTCAAGTCTGTAGATCTACCAGAAAATATGTGGCACCTTGGTAACTGTTACTTTGCTTGAACTGTAGAACCACCTGTATTTCATAAACTTTCTTTGTGTGGTTCACTGTTCATGTTGTTCGTATTGTACTACACTATGCGTTTAGCAAAACATTGCCTAAACCAATCATATAACACTTATCTGCCATTAAAACAAACTGCCCTTAACCTCATTTCCATTCAGCTTGAATGAAGCTTCGGTGCTGTGAACAAAGATGATGAAGAGATCAATAGGAGCTAGAGAAATCTTGAAATCAGGCTATGCTTGAGTGATTAATAATCAGTGCATACCGCTGTGTGTTCTCAGGGTCATAGTAAGACTTGTGGAGACATCTGCTCATGCTGCAAGGTGCTGATTATATCAAAACTACAAGGAGTGGCACTCCACCTAGCACAGCAGTGCCATAATCGGCACAGTAAACACTTATCATGCAACCTGCATTGATTGGGATGTGCTTCTCATCAATCATTAGGGCTCATTTCAGTCTGGTAATAATGGTGCCATCTGCACTCAGTCAGAGCTTCGAAGGGAAAAGAGTAAAAATAGATACTTGCTGATTCCACAACGTGCAGAAATATAAACTGCTCATCATGAAGCAAAGTCCCAAACTGTGAGATGCAGTCAGACTTGTTTCTCATTTGAGATACTCTGTAGTTTGTATGAGTGAGATATTAGGACAGTATTTTAACGACCCTTCTAGTGCTGAGTTATTTCATACAAAATTATGATGCTCAATGCGTCATACTTGTTAAAATATTAACATGACAATAGTGTAACATTATAGTCAAATGGACTTATATTTAGGGCTAGAGTGCTATTTGAAGAAGCTCCTAGTGCTTCAGTGTTCGATAAAAAGCCTCTGAGTGCCATAAATATATAGATTTTATTTCCCCCCCTCGGTCATAAAGGCACAGAATATTCCTTTGACATATCTTTGCATAAGTGACTGGAAATATTGGAAAGTTTAAATCATTTAAAATGAGAGCAGTCATAGAAGTTCCTTATTGTGGCTTTAGGGTAGTTTGAACAGTTCGTGCCCTTTATTAAATATTATCACTGGATGTTTTGCCTTATGGTAGAATCTTCCATGTCAAATCATCCAGGGCTGAATTCCATTCATGCAAAAATGTACATTTCTTATGACCTTAAATTTAAATGATAAACTTGTTGAACTTTGTAATTTAAGGTGGCAACACTCACATTATTACAAAGACTTACGCTCACTATTATGAACTGTAGCCCATCTATTGTCTTATGCTATTTGGGTGGTAGATCATTTTTAATATAGTTGTGTCTATACTTAAAATGGGCGTTGGTATGAGTGTATCAGGCACCAAGGGTGTTTTTACACAGTGTATGTGCCCCTGCTTGGTTGAAGCAACTAAGGGGGGCTTCACAAAGGGCTAGGGTTGACTAATACGAATTGTCCATGGCAACAGGGGGACCATAATCAATAATTTTACACAATCATGGTGAACCAGTAAGCAATATCTGTCATTGTCCATACAGCAACTACTCACAACATTAAAACCACTGACAGGTGAATTGTGTAACATAGATTGAGTAACATCTTGGGACAATGGCTCCTGTCAAGGAATGGAAGATATTAGGGCAAGTGAACACTCACTTCTTGACATCAATATTCTGGAAGCAGGAAACCTGGGAAAGTGTATCTGGGTGACAAGAACCAAATTGTGATGGCTATATGATTGGGTCAAAGCGTCTTCACAATGGCAGGTCTTGTGGAGTGTTTCCAGCATGCAGTGATTATTACCTACCAAAAGTGATCCAAGGATGAGGATGTACAACCAGAGAACAGATGAAGGGTCATGTGCTGCCAATGCTCACTCATGCATGTGAGAGTGAAGGTTAACTGCTCCCACAGAAACCTGGTCCAATCTCACAGAAGAGCTACTGTAGCACAGATTGCTGAAAGTTAATGCCGGCAATAGGAGTCAGAACACACAGTGCATTGCAACTTGCTGTGTATGGGCCTGTGTAGTTGCAGACCTGTCAGAGCGCCCATGCTGACTCTGGTCTACTGTTGAAAGCGCCTACAGTGAGCACATAAGCATTAAAAGTGGATCATGGATTATTGGAAGAGGCCAGCCTGGTTCAATAGAATCACATTTTTTGCATGATGTGGATGGCCAGGTGTGTGTGTGTGTGTGTGTGTGTGTGTGTGTGTGTTCTGCTGAAAACCTTGGGTCCTGGCATTCACGTGAATGTTACTTTGAACACATACCATTTCCCTAAACATTGTTTCAGACCAAGTACACCCCTTCATTATGATAGTAATTCTAATGACAATGGCCCTTTTCAGCAGGATAATGTGCTTAGCTACGCTTCAAAAATATTCAGGAGTGGTCTGAGGAACACAACAAAGAGGGGGTACAATATTAGGTAGCTGGTTTTAATGATATAGCTCCATTATACATGATAAAACAAAACTGCATTGTAACTGTACTGTTAAACATGTATGTAGAACAAACCACTGAATTGAATCTGTCACACCAGCACAAGCTTGTAAATTGCCCCCCTTAAAGATGCTGTTTGAGTGCACTTACAGCAAATATTAAAAATAGATTAAGGGGACATTGGGAGGTAAGTGGAGCCATAACCAGGATTGATTGTCTCTGGGAGTTTTGCCGAGGCTGCCAGCATCACCTTGAATCTTCCATCCGCTTAACGATGTCATGTGTCTTGTGCTTTTAAGTTTGAGCGATGCCAGCCATTTTGCTGTGGTCTTGTTACCTCTCTTAAAGAGCAATTGTCAACATTTAATAGGAGTTTGTTTTTGTTTTCATGTAGACATCCAATAGAATTAAGACTTGAAAAAACAATTAAGACTTGAAAAAAGGAGAAACTCAACAGCCAGCGAAAACTGCTATTATCACTTTGGCACTAGCTTAATGTTTAAAAGTCACAGCAACTGCTGGAGACATGGTGTAATTTAATATGAGATATCTCAAAGTAGAAAAAAGTGCAGACTTTAAAGGCGATAATTTAGAATTTGATGAAAAAGTTGTTGTTCATAAAACAGTGCCTTCTATGTAGTGCAAAACCTCTTTTAACATTACTGCCACACTTTTAGTGTGTTTAGTTAGTTCCTAGACATCAAAACAAACAGTTAAACATGATGATGAATGCATATGCACTTCAAGGTGTAACGCAATATGTCAATAAACATGTAATTACATGTATTACAATTGAGTATTGCAGCAGAATTGACATAATAAGTAATGTTCTGATTTGCATCTCAATTTACAACAGATAAACTGCATGCTTTTTATGTTTTTTTATTTGTTTTAGGTTGTTTTATTTGATGGGGATTCCTCCTTGAGAACTTCTTTGAACTCCTCCAGAACTTGAGGAGGAAAAGCCATTGTATGCCTGGCATAATTTGCACAGGAGGAGAAAACCCATAAACCTGCTCAGTGGAAAGGCAATGGCCCCATGCCAACTCCGTGGGGTTTGGAGATGCCGTGTGCAATTAGGTTCTTCTACCGTAAAAAAAAAAAAAAGTACAACAGCAGAGCTCCTGCCAGCATTTTCCTCCAGACCCTGATCCCTGTGTTGTGCCAGTCCATCAGCGTGTGAGTTGAAAGGTGGCATCAGACTGCAGGGATGGGGCTTCTCCTCTGCCAGCAGGCTTCTGAGCGGATTTGGAGGTGTGGGTCCATGGATGGGAAAATCTTCCCCATCCGAAAAGTCGATTAAAGCCAGCAGCTGTGTTTCAGGCTCTGCCAGGCGTCTCTCGCTCCCTCCTCTCCATCCTCCATCCCCTGCTCTCCTTCCTGACTTCAAGGAGCTGAGGGAACTGTCCAGTGAGCCAAATCAAGCCACTGCCGTCACTCAGAGGTAACTTTACTTAATCACCCTTCAAAATCAGCCTGGCTTGGCTCTTATGGTTTGTCCCGTCAATTAAAGCAGACTTCTCTGCGGTTTGCTGGCATTCAGTGCATTTGTGAACTTAATGGCTCATTAAAGAGGCACACCTGGTTTGCCGGAGTAAATTATCGTCAAGGAGATCAAAAGAAAGGTTCAGGCTAAGAAGAGTCTGAGAGTCTTGAACCGAATATCTGAAATGAATTGCACTGGATCTACAGTATTCAAAAGACATGTTATATTTCTGCGCACATGATTTTGATTGTCACTCATGAGACATTGCTGATTGCCTTCTTAACCTGTGAATTTCA
The DNA here is from genome assembly GCA_037577145.1 of Brachypetersius gabonensis. NCBI lineage: Eukaryota > Metazoa > Chordata > Actinopteri > Characiformes > Alestidae > Brachypetersius > Brachypetersius gabonensis. Next base: position 13,490,956 of record JBBJLR010000007.1, read on the forward strand.
CTTTCATTCCTCTCCTTGCCTTGCTCTCATTTCAGTCTCACTGGATGAAGAGCCTCATGCTGCATTCATATAGAGGAAATGGTTGACTGTGCTGCCCCCATTCCTTAGTAGTCACCAAATAAATTTCCATCAGGGATGTGAAATCGATACTTGCATTCCATCTTCTGCCTCGTTCAGGCTCCGAGCGGGATCTCCTCTGTGACTTTAAAACTATGTTAATGTAATTTATTGAGCCTCTTTCCTTAATCACACATATTGCCCATAATTACATACCTTGACGGCCGCTGGAGTTCTAATTGCTAATGCTTTTCCAGGAATTTGCCCTCTATTCCCTGTGTGCAATGACTCTGAAAAAGAAAGAACAGAAAGAAAAGTGCTTTGCTACTGCTTTTGGTGGGTGTGCACTTTAGTGCATTAAACAAAAATGTCCTGTTTAAATTTTTAATTACTTCTAGTTATGACACATGTAAAATGGATCGTCACCTGAAACCAGACAAATTATATGTTCCTTTCATACAGTGTTCATATTCAGTATTAAACATGCGGCAACCTTATTGCTGTTTGAAAATGGAAAGAAAACAAAGGGATGATCAGCTTCCAAAATGAGACCTAAATTCAAGCACGCTTTTTGATAAACAGCAATAATGGCGCTTGTTTAGATTGATGGATTTGTGCAGCTCTACATCGATTTTTTCAATCAGAAAATCCCAGGACAAAAGCTGCGTGTCACTCCTGTTGTGGGGAAGAGGGGGATCAGGACAAATGAAGAGTTTTTAAAAGATCGTTGAGGAAAGAATTATTTGAATCATTGTCTCAATGTCCAATCAAATGACAATGAGATGCTGATGCAGTTAATCAGCAAAATGCTAAGTGCTGCTTTTCGTGAGAGGCTGATTACAAACATAACAAAGCATGCAAGTTCTGCATAATGAGCTCAGTGCAGAGAAAGCCTGATGGTATAAGCTGTTTGGTATCTGCTTTGTACGACACAGTTGAGATGCCATTTTTTTTGAAGAAGAAGAATGACCAGGTGAAAGACAGATGAAACTACAATCCTCAGTTTTACCTGTTAAATAGACTTCAGTCATTGTGGATTAAAGGATGCAGACAGGTTAAAGTGTAACACCAAAGGTGGCTGGATATAAAAACAGAAATTTAATGAACAGACCCCAGTTCAGCTAATTAAAACACAGGTCATTTTTATAGGGAAAAAAGACTAAGACTAATCAAACACAAAGAGCAGTCCAGAGATTCATTTAACAGGAAAAGTAGTCTTTATATTGTCCATCTTGATATCAGTAAAGTTGCAGATCAGTAGGTTGCCAGTGGGAGATGTGACATAATGAAGAAATGTTAGGCCTTAAGACAAATAAGACATAGAAGTATGTGAGGGAGAATTAATAAAAATGGAACAACTTTTTAAAAAAGCTATGGAAATCGATACTAGACATGTATTAAATATGCACCAGGATTGTTTAGCTGTATCACGTGTGAATCAGGATGGTTTCCAATCCAAAACACATCATCCGATGGCATTTCAAGGACTGTAATTGGTATAACATAATAACCAACTCTTATATATAATACAGATTAACTAAGTGTCTAAAGCCAGTCTTCTACTGTAAAAGCTTTCCACCTAGTGCTAAGCATTCACCTATGTGCCAGTAACAGCAATATAGATACCATTAAAAATGTCAAGATGGGTAATAATGAACTACACATATTCTAAATACAAATTGTTTAAGTGCATGGTACAGTTAGTATAGTTTTATAGCAGTAATCAGAATGCAGTGGGTTTTTTTTATAAATTGCAAATTTCAGGTTGCAACCAGTTAAAAAGCTCTATTTCAGTTTGTTCTTACTATGCAGGCATTTAACTGTATGTAGTGAAGGTTATGCATTATTGCACAAACAGTGATCTGTTTGAAACAGCCATGCAAATACTGTCTTCCCTCAAAGATCACAATATCATCTGATATCATCTATCTGATTGTTTTTTTAATGGCCTGTTGTGAATCCCTCTTGGCTAGCCCCTCACTGTTTAACCTGGTGCTTTCTCTGCTGCCATTTTTCAAACTATAATGAATAAAAGGTTATAAAATATGTGCATAAAGAGTTTGCTAATAAATGTTTGCTGTCAACATCCTGCATAGCCACATTTTGCCCTTTGTGTCTTCGTCATAAGACCTTATTTATAATTTAATTCTTGCCTAAATAACAAATGAAGTCAATAGATTTACTTCCATTAAGAAACAGTCTACCGATGTGATCATTCCAGCAAAATATTGAAATATTACAAATAGCAACATCCTTGTGTGATGTATTTATTTAGTATGTTTATAGCTCCTACCAACTGTTAATTCATAAGGCTCATCTTAATTTACAGTGCGAATTTTTGTATTATTCCTCTGAGATCACAAGTATGCACAGCAGAGTGCAACCTTACCAACAAGTTAGAAATCTCTCTTTATAGTTTGCATTCAGACAAGTTTCCACATGCATTCAACTTTTTCCATCCTTATGATTGTCGTTTTCTCAAGTAGAGTGCAGAGAGAAGAATCTACTTCTTTGTCTACCCAGTATGAAAATCTACTCTACTATTATATTATATTAAGTAATCAAATGTGACCTGATCGGGTAAACTTGAGGTTTTCGAATCATTAAAAAGATGAGAAAATAAGCTTTAAAATTATATTTTGGTCAAAGCTGTATCTTAAACAGTCGTTAAGTTACAATCGTTTGAATTATGGAAGCACAGCACCATTTTCCAACTGAAAAACCAAGAAAATCGCATTTAAAGTTT
>JBBJLR010000007.1:13521621-13532148 GCA_037577145.1 Brachypetersius gabonensis
ACACACACACACACACACACACACACACACACACACACATAGTGGATGTCTGCAATGCTCTTTTCAAAAAACTCCTCAGTAGGGCTTTTTTGAAGAGTATGAGTTTTTCTCTTTGTCACTTAGAACCCTTTTTAAGAAAGCAAAACTAAATGCTCCGACAGAAATATAGGACACTCCAGACTAAATGTTGTCGCACTGCATGTCACCTTTTTATCACAATTTTAGAGTGTCTCACTAAAGCTTGTAATGGTCCAAGCTGAGTGGAAAGGCACAGTTGATAGTTCTCTATATTTTATGCAGCATATTAAAGCAATATGCCACTCATGCATTGCTAGGATATTACTGTTGTTAAAGCAGAGTGAAAACAACCCCTTTAATCCATTACTTCTGCTAAAGTCATTACAATGCTCTAGCATGAGTGACTTGCTGCTTTTATAAAACAGTGGCAAAATAAAACATGACAAAACACAGGAAGGTACATACAGTACATATGTGTGTATATATTATTAGAAATGACAGTTTATCATTTACAAAATTTTGATTGTTGTCACGGCTGGTCCGCCTCAGTTACGCCCCCAATGGAACCCGCCGTCCGAGTATTAGGTGTACACAGCCCTGAACACATCCTTGTGATGTCGTGTGTGTGGTCGTTTGGTTTCTAGGCAGTCCAGGTGAGAATCTGGAGCATCGTTAGCTTATTAGCTAGGTTGCTAGGTACCTAACAACATTTCCACCTGTCTTGTGTTTAGTTTGTGATGCTGGTTATTGAGTTGATTGTCTGTGCCGTATGATTGGCTGTCTGCATGTTCATCTGAGCCCAGCCGATCCACAGAATCTTTGTGTGGTCACCCAACTCCATCATTCAGTTCTGGTTCATGTTGTAGGAATTTTATCACTCTCAACTGCATGCTTGTGTTTACTCGAAGAGGAGCAAGACTGAGGCACGCAAAGGGACTTTCCTGTTGGCAACCAGCGGAGAGCTTTCTATGCCAGTGAGTGTGGGAGCACCCCTTGCATTGTGAGAGCTCCATGGAGCATGGAGCAGCTTGCTAGAGCTTCAAGAGAGTCAACTCTGCAGCAGAGTCCAGTGTTCAGTTTCGGAGCTTTTGTATTCAAGTTTGTGTTCAGCACGTGTCCACCAGGGATACTGTCCCCTGTAAATGTAAATGTAGTTGGATACCCTGATCATTTGGATGGCGGTGTTGTGGCCACATACAGCACAATATGAAAACCCTTAATTTGATGTTTAAAGATAAATAATATAAAAAAAAAATGTGTTATATACATAAATGCTTTTAGCCTCATTCCTTAGCTGTACCTAAATGTTTGCAAGCTGTCTTTTCTTCCACAATATGTGAAGCACTTAACAATCAAAGTTTTTCTGTCACATTTTTGTCTTTACCACAAACACTCAGTGAACTTTCTGCCCTGCTTTTTCTGCCCTGGTTAACTGTAAGTGACATTTTTGTGACAATAGAAGCATCTGGTAGCAACAGCAGCTCATCTGCAAAGCGGTAGATGACTCAAATTCACAGAGTAGGAACCTCATGTGCTGAATTAGACAGAGCACAAAAATCACCTATCCACCATCCCATCACACCATTACAGAGTTCCAAACTGCCTCTGGAAGCATCATCAGCAGAGGAACTGTGCGTCAAAAGCTTCATTAATTAGATTTCCTTGATTGAGCAGCGACACACAAGCTTAAGATGTGCAATGGCAAGCATTGGTTGGTCTGTTTAAAAGGTGTTTTCTGGTGCAACAAATCCTGCTTCACTGTTTGGCAGCCTGATGGACAAATCTGGTTTTGGTGGATGCCAGCAGAATGCTGTATACCTGGAATGTGTAGAACCATGAGAACATTTTGATGGAGGATGGTATGACGGTCTGGGGCTGTGTATCAGGGTTTGATCTCACATCAGTGAAGGGTAATGTTAAAGCTTCAGCAGACAGCAAACATATAGGAAGAATCTGAATAAGTATTGCGACCAGGCCTTCTCATCCAACTGATGATCTCACAAATACGGATTTGTGGCCCAAAATCTTGTGGAAAGCATTCCCAGAAAATTGATAATTGTTGTAACCACAAAAGGGGTTCATATCAATGAAATAAGATGTAATATCAATGAAATAAGATGTAATAGATTTAAGATATGACAAGCTTATATAGGTGTAATGGTCAGGTGTCCACGTACATCTGTCCACAGAGCATTGAAAAAAAGTCATGAAAAAAGAGACCACATACATTTTTTCTGGTTATTGCTTTTGTCATTTGTGGGAGTGTGTCTGTGTAAAATGTGACTATCACTGTTATTTTATTCACATATAAATAATTCATTTATTATACCTTGGAAATGTTTAACTACACAACAGTTGCACCAATTAAAATAGTGATGTTAAGAGCGTAGTTTGTGCATGTGGAAGCTCTATTACATCCCATCAGAAACTGAATAAGGAGTGAAGCTCCTTTAATAAAGCACATAGAATAGCTGCGATACAAACACTACTGCACTTACAACACATATGGAGGCATTTCTTATTTTTTACACAGCTCATAGTTCATATAAGAATGTGCCTTTTTCACACACACATTGCTGCAAATTGTACAAACAAAGGAAAAAGTGGTCTCTTATTTCTTTCCATGGCTGTATAAGCATAATAAGCATTGCACATTGAATTTTAATATTGCTTAGCTAATAAGATGTTGGAGCGTTGAACTATGCACCAAATAGAGGAAATCAGCAATTTTTATTTAATGTAAAACATTATAACGCTTCGTTTGCATTGGTTGGTTGCACACATGAGCATTCATTGACAACACATTCTTATGGCTATCTTTTCTCTCTTTCTACCTGTCGACTGGAGCACAGACCATACAGTGCAACACTGGGTTGACTGACAGATTCGATTTATTTGAACCCATCCCTGCGTAGCATGTGGGATGGTCAGGGCCTGGGCCTGTGGGTTCTAACCAGGCTGAAAGATGGAGAGACTCGGAGGGGCATCTTGGCTGAGCGCCACGCCGCAAGCAGCAAATGCAGCCCACGCTTCAGCTCAGAGCGCATTGTGCCAGGCTCTTTTAATGAACGCTGGATAAGGTGAACCAGAGGGAGCGGGCGTCTGTGCCGGAGGAGAAAGTTATTGATATCCTAGATTCATAATGATGACACTCTTTCACCTTTGCCATCACTCTCGGCAAAGCAGCGGGTTGCAGCCGCATGGATAGAGTTGCTGCTCTGACCTGTTCACTTTTTCTCTTTTAGTGCCTGTGTAGAGCCCTTTTCCTGTAAAAGGCGCTAACAAGGGAATTATGATTAGCTGGAAAATGACAAGTATAGCTAGTAATGTAGTTAGGTGCACCAGTGTTTGTATAGACATAAAATACTAAAAAACTAAATATCAGAATCAGAAATCAGAATCAGAAAAATAATTTATGTGACTGCAAAGACACATAGAGAGAAGAACATCAAGTGTAAAGTCTAAATAAATCTAAATACAGTATCAATGTAAAAATACACTATGCTATATACACAAATAGAACCAATACTTCACTTTATGAGACATTTTAGTGTATATATTAACATGTGTGAATTGCTTTCATTTTGTTTAAATACTCTTCTCTGTGCCAGTTTGATGAGTAAACTGAGCACATTTCTCAACAGTTGACATGGAAAACCGCAGAATGCACCTCTTCCCTCATACTTGAGCAGACCAAGTGCAGAAAATGGAAGATATTGGAAGTGCTGCCGATTACATACTACGCTCAATTTACTAAGGTTTGAGCAATTTGCAGTCAGTTTTGAATGGATTTTTGCATCGATTGCATGGATTTTCCTTTTAAAACCAGGCAGAAAATAGCTTTTGTGTCTGAAAAATATGCAGTTGGGGAGGGCTCCCTTTAGCAATAGAAACAGACATAGCGACTAGATAGGGGCATAAGCCTCGGACACACAACAGCCATTTACCATAAAAATAGTTCTATTATAAATTCAGATGTACAGAAATGTGCTTTAACGCAGCTGCCACATATGTGCAGAGTTCATGTGTTTTTTACTGTATTATGCTTTAGGTACTAAAGGGCTTGTTTTATTTCCCTTATACTTATTGACAGCCCTGCTATTTCTTGGACCCTTTTAAAAACCTGTGTCTCCTGAGAGTGCAGTAAGTAGGCAGTCCTATGCACAGTTTTCTTTGCACAACCACAAAGAATTGAATGCTAATTCCAGATGCATTGTGGGCGCACATTGGAGTTGCATCAAAGCACATTTTGCACTGGCCTTCTCTATTTTTTTCTTACACACATGAACACTGACAATATTTCTCTTTCCCTCTGTCTTTCTCTCTCTTTCGGTTGTAGAACTGGACTGGCCAAGGGGTGGCCAAGGCCACATTAGGTGGTCCGTAGACCACAGCAGAAAATGAAAGTCTAACTCTAGCCTGGCATTTAATGAGCCTGGATGAATTCTATGATTGCTGATTAGAGTTAGAAGAGAAAATTCAATTACAACAGAGTTCCTTAGAGTGGCAGGTAACGTAGTCCACTAGGGATACTTAGCTCAGATTCTTTAGGGTACTATGAATAGCTTTAGAACTGCAGATTCTTTCTCTCTCTCCCAGTAGTGGTAGACTGAGGCCTTGTGAAGTCTGAATACTCTGACTAGCCTCAGGCCCCTGTTGCTCTGGTGTTTGTTGGACATTGGTCCGTTTGCACCTGATCTGCCTTCTTTCAAAAAAAGGCTGACATCTCTCCCTTTCTTATCATGATTATGCCATATGCAAAAATAAGACAATCTATGATTATATGGGCGACTGGTGGCCAAGTGGTTAGGGCGTCTGCCCTGCAATCAGGAAGTTGTACGTTTGAATCCCAAGACTGCTAAGCACCTGCGAGGTACCCTGAGCAAGGTACCGTCCCCACACTGCCCACCGTCCACACACTGCTCTCCGGGCGCTGTGTTTCTGGCTGCACACTGCTTCACTTGGTGAAATGCAGAGGTAGAATTTTGTGCTGTTCACATACGACAGAATGGTCACTTTCACTTCATATATCCCCATCCAAACACCCTTTATTCTAACACTTCCTCAAAATTAAATACTAGCATAATTTACTAGTTGGATCACAGTTAGTCCTACTCTGCAGAATGAAGCTATAATTACTTACACATGTACAATAACAAACAGGCTATCTGTGGTAATCTTCTGGATAATGTTAATAGATGAAAATCTATCTGAGTTCATGGATTTCAAACTGCTAAATGTTGCTGAGCACTGACAGCTGTACTAGTTACCCTTCATTTGCTAAACATGCATACTGTGAGATTGTATATGCATAGCATGTATTGCTAGCACATAATGTTAGGCTAAATTGGGACCCAATCTTATCTGCTTAACTGTCTCTCCTATCTCTTCAACTGTTATGGAGCCAGATTGCCAATATGCATTCACACAGGAACTTGGCTTTCTTAAAGGAAACCTATACTTAGTGCTAGCTTAAAAATATTTTAGAATGATGCTTTCACCTCAAGTCTGTATGTTACTACCCTAAAGTGTGTGAAAAGTAATACACAACTATTCAAAATGCATCCTTGTTTTGAAGAAAGAACCGCCAGATGTCAAAATAAATGCTTTTGTGAACAAGACGTGAAATGAGATGCCAGTCAGAATCAAACAACCAATTATAGAAAATTTAATTTTGGGGTGGCTCCCAGGGTGGCCAATCAGATAACAGATATACACCCTGGACACCCCTGTCTAACAAATACCAGTGTGTATGTGCCTTAGTCGTTCTTCACTAAAATCAAGAATGTTAGCACATATTAAGCCATTGTCACAGCATGCGTCCGTTTCAGTTCTAAGCATAATGTCATGCTGTTCACTCACAAAGCCATTTTAGACCCATACTGGACTGCATGAAATGACAACGAAACTTTTGACTAAGAATGCAGCCCAAAAGCAGATAGGACTTGATGAATCAAGTGATTGGTCAATTATTCTACACAGCTGGTGACCGTGAATCAACTGATTGCATCTTACGATGTCTGGTAGAAAAGAAAGCAGCAGCTATCTGAAACACCACAGAAGCAAGGCTGAATTATTTTAGCCTGAATAACATGACACCTATCGCCACTAATAGAAATGACTGTGTGAGATTTTGACAATAGAATTAGATTAGTCGATTGAGAAAGAAAGACTTCTTATGTAAAAGAAATACAGCTAGAATAGCACTGAAGTAAACTACGTATCCCATTCCATCTATATTCCACATTCATAGCCAAATTCACGCCATTACCTCTCAATATTAGTGCTCATAATAATTTTTTCATTTCAGACTACATTATCTGTGTTAAATGAGCAACCTAATCGCTTATCTCGATTAGGTACTGATCTGTATTTTCCAGCCTGAAACATTAAACCATCAAAGCATGTGACTTCAAAGTAAGTTATTCTTTTGGTCACAAGGAAGAGATTGATTGAAATTCTCTTTTGTTGTCCTGTTGAAAGAATTTCCACCCAGGGGACCGCAGAATATTCCTCAGCTCCAAAAGCATAGCTATTTTCTTCCTTACTAAGTGTTTAGTCTATAATGCCTACAAAGGAAGTGATGGCGCCACGCTTGTTAGTCATTATAACTTGTGTGCTTTTCCAGCTGAAAATCAGTTCTCTCTGAACTACTGCAGGAGGAATCTGCAGTCAAAAGTGATTATAGCTCTTTCATTAGACACATTTTAAGATCTATTAAAAATTCTAATTAAAATACTTCTTCTGCTTTATTCTTTGGTTCTGTCCCCTTTCCTACTGTAACAAGGCAAATTCCCCATGCTTGGGACTAATAAAGGGTTATCTTAACCTTTCTTATCTTATAGTCTCAAATAATCCATAGCTTATGAGAACTTAGTGTAGAACCTTAACATTGTTTTGTGACTTTTATTTACAAAATAGAACATGTTTGTAAAAGGTTCTCTGCAAGGTTCCTCAAGGAACATGGTTATTTTTTTTGGTATAGCTCCCCTTAACCTTTTATGAAACCTTTATTATGTAGCAAATAAGACAACCATGCCTTTATTTCTGCAGTCAGGGAGCCAGGAGTTTGTAGTTTTTCAATGAATCCCCTCATCTTCACTAGTCATTTTGAGAATGGACCCCAAAAAACTTAGTAGTAAAATACAAGTTAGTAACTGGCAACATTAATTGGCAACACTATTAGTACAAATTTCAGGTTCCACAAAAGGTTATGTATTAATGTCATAACATCTTTGTTTGCTGAAAAAAAACACCAGTATTTTAAATCTTCACATAATGTAAAAGTTTTGTAATGTAAAAATGTTATACATGTTTAAAATGTTGTAATCAATTCTTTTTCTGTTTTTACCTCTTGATTAAACTACCACTGAACATCTGCCAATGTTTTAATGTAACCCACTCAAAGACTGTCTGTCAGTTCGCCTTAGCAAGGTATTAAGAAAAAAACTAATCAAAGACTGCATAATGTCTTTTAGCTCCAACTGCAGCTTAGGCATCACAAAATCACACTCTGTCAAATGAAAAGAACTGATGGGCATAAATCTGATTTGTCTGACACAATAAATGAATAAACATCTTCGTGCCCAGCACCATTATGAAACCAAGATGCCAGATGCGATCAGTCCTGCAAAGTTTTATTTCCGCTCAAACTTGAAGTCCAGATGGTGTTTCCAGTGAGCTACAGATTCACGTGTCCACATTCTTTGCCTTCAGTCTTGTCTAGTTCACAGTACTTTGGGGTGTAATTGCCAGTGATTAATTAGATAGTTAGGAAGCCATGAAGCTAACACAAAAAATGCAAGGAAATGGCTGGCATATGAGGCATGCAAATTGCCCAGTGCTCTTATCTTGTGAGGGTCATTGATAAACATTGTTCAAAGTGGTCCAGGTTTGATTTCCTCTCATCACAAACCTTATTAAAAGTCACCAGTGACTGAGAGATTCTGGCCATTAGCCATATTTCCACCTCTAGCACATATGCAAAAGGAGCGCATTTAATAGTTTGCCTTAAGCGTTCCTTTATCATCTTCCGAAGTTCAATTAACAATCTAATCACCTGAAATGGAGGAAACAACCCTTTCAATTCAATAATGGTTGTAGGGTTGATTATCTTACTAATCCATGATAAGGCTCTGTTGCAGTTCCTCACTGCAGCTGATTTTTAAAGGATGTTTGTCTCATCAGCAATGAGTAGCTCACATTGTCACTGTCCTAAAATATGATAGAATGAATTCCCAGTTAAACGGGAATGTAAACTTGTGCACTAAGAATAAAGCCTTCGACTTATAATTAATTGTTTAGTTCAGTGGTATGCCTCTGGGTGTTACACTCCGTCTCCTTGAGGCACTGGAAGATGCAGTTCCTCTATACCAGGCATGTCCTAGACACATTTAGAATCCTAAGTAAGTGCAAGGCAGAATAAATATATATTATATAAAAATAATATAATATAGAGGAAAATCCTGTTACCACTGTTGTTATTTCTATTAACGATTGTTTTTGTGTCTATATCACATAAATAACATGTGTAAGGTTTGTTTGTCAAATACACCACCTGTACATGTTATGCCACAAAGTGAAGGCATAACCTATGGCTATTGATAGGTCAAGTCATATTGCATCACATTAGAAACAAGTGATGTTGACATCAGCGCCAACATCATCACCTGGTAGAATTTACAACCCACAACACACACGCATTAGCTGTGTCACACAAACCGTAACACACGTAAAGAACACGTAAAGAGTAAAGGCTACCAAGATAGCCTCTGCTACAGGCCAGAATGAAAATTGCTATACACATTAGTCAAGCTGTAATGAAATGAACCCAGTATTTATCTGATGCCTGTAATAAACAGCCAGTTTAGCTAATGTTAGCTCTCTATCTCCAGCAACTTCCTGCTGTCAACTGTTGCCTGTAATACCCAAATTTAGGAAGGAACAACAACCACTAAATCAATTGTTTGCTGGCTGTTATGAGATGTTTCTTAGGTCCCACTCTGCTGAGACCACATATGTTCCTCAAACCAAACGGAAAAGTAGTAAAACTTAAAAAGTCTGTTTAATTAATATCAACCGTAGCACCTTTGATCTAAAGCTGTGACTGCTTTACATAAGATCACTCCCTGCCAAAGCTGTCTTACAAAAACATGCTTACATTACCCCAGACTAAGCAACAGGGGGTGAAATGGCCTAGGTATTCATTGAAATGGCCTAGGAATTAATTTATACTTTCAATTATTTTTCTTTCTAGCATAACACATTCAGATACAAATAAGACCTTATCATCACTTATTACTATCTACAGTCCACTGGAGCCTTAGACATTGTTATTATGACAATTTAGCAGTTGTCTATCAAACCTCACAGAATACATTGATAAAGTAATAAGGAGATTGGAGATTTTCATATTCATTTTGAACATGATCTACTAAAGTCCAAATTTGCTTCGATCCTAGATTATGAAGGTTTTACTAAACATTTTATGGGACCACTCACTACTACAGACTAATATAGCTAATATATGGAGCTAATGTAGATAATATAGCTATTCTTGCTCACTCAAACCACAGTAATCTCAGATCATTACTTCATAACATATAAGCTTCATTTGAGCCATAATACATGTACTTTCCCTTGCTTTTCTGTTTGGCATACAATGCTATCCTCCAGTTTTACTGAAAGTCTCCCAGATTTATTAAATGGTTCTTCTGGCCTCAGAGCTGGATAACCTAAATGAATGTTTAGAGGACACTTTTTCTATATTAGAAAATGTGGCACCTCTACAACATTAAAGAATATGACAAAAAAGCAACAATCAAACATGCGTCTTTAAACATAATGCACGAAAATTTGAGCGTAACTGACAGCTGACCAAACCAGAATCTTCCCACTCTGCCTGGAAGCATATCCTTAGAGACTACATCGTTTCTAAACTAACCAAGAACCACAGAGGTGCCGAACCTCTGCAGTTTGCAGAAGTGATGATTTAATCGTAATGATTTCATGGGTGTCTTTAAAACTGCAGCCATTAGACAAGATATTCAAATTACACTTTTAACCCCAACACAGCTGCTGCCTGATACAACTGATGCAGATACACAGCAAATGTCACAGCAGAGAGGCCAGCATTCTTTAATCCAGTTCAACAGGCAGCTTATTACAATGACCCCCTCATTAACTTATTTTACTTGCACACTCAATTCAGTTTCTACAAGCTTACTTAAAAGAATAATACCAATAATAGTCATGCTACTTTCAGCAATAATAAACTGCTCTCTTAGCCTAGGTTATGCACCTAAGGTTTTTAAACTGGACACTACATATAAATCATCCTTATTTCAAATTAGAGACCTATTTCTAATCGGTGGGCCGTTATCGGCGTTAACGTGCTGCGTTAACGTGAAACTCTTATAAAAAAAATATCACTGTTAATCTATGCACAAAGTTGGGTTGGGAGCTGGGTCTATACTACGCAAGCTATGATGACTTTCACCTTGATATTTT
>JBBJLR010000007.1:13535891-13580705 GCA_037577145.1 Brachypetersius gabonensis
CTCTCTCTCTCTCTCTCTCTCTCTCTCTCTCTCTCTCTCTCTCTCTCTCTCTCTCTCTCTCTCTCTCTCAGGTCTGATCATCTTGATCACACCCCCCTGCATTTCTATGAAAGTGACATGGGAGTTCATGGCTTAAATGTACAAAAAATCATTTTTTAAAAACCATTGCATTCATTCACTCAAATGTCTTTATAATTTTTTTTTAGAACCATCCACTGTGCATGAGACAAGTTATTTACCAAAGCAGTTAATTCTAGTATTTGAGCTCACTGTAAAACCAGTAACTCTGGTTACTATAATGTTTCAAACTTAAATTAACTTTTTTGAAATTGTAGGTCATACATTTAAGTAGTAAGACCTAAATAACCTGTAAAATACAATAACTATTAATGTAATAATAAATAAGTAATAAATGTAGAAGAATAGAGAACATTGAAGTCCTTCATTTCTTTTTATCACAAAGAGCAATAAGCGTTTTATTATTCATTTTCTGCAAGTTGCATTTGAAACCAGTATTGCATTTTCTCATACTGCCTTGTTTAAAAGTAAGAATTTTCCATTTCTACTTAAAATATAGAAACATATACCTGAAACCCAGTATAATGCATTCAACAACATTGCAGGAGGATCTTGTGACTTTGTGTCCATTCAGCAGATCCCATGCTGATTTGGTGCATTCTTGGAAGGATTACAGAGCAAGTTTAATGACATAAGTTTATTTCAAGGCATTTATCTACCCTCAGTCAGCTCTAATGATCCCTTACACTCAACAGACAGAATAATCCATACGTAAAATTAGTGTGGCCTCCTTTGAACCATAAAATGCAGTGGATAACATCCAAAAGGATTTCTGCAGTGGTTTAAGACTTTCCAGAAATATCCCCCCACTATGTTCAGTGGATATTTTTAAGGTGATGAAACTGTAACGCTGTAATTGGGATGGAGCACTATGACATGCAAGCAGTGTTTTTAAGTGTGACCCCGAGGCATCAGAACAGATGCTTCATTAGTCCTCTTGTGCTTTGCCAGGACTTCAGCAACACAGCAGAGAAATAGAAAATGAGAGAAAATGAACATCACAGCACATCAGTGTTTGCTTGTCTGTCTGCTGCATTAGTGAAAAACAGACTTTGAAGGTTTCTTGGAGCATAACTGTGTCGTACTTTCTGACAGTCCAAATACAAATTCCAAAACGAATATTTATTTGAATGCATAAAAAGTTTCCAAAAGTGCATTAGGCCAAAAAATTATCAAACGCATTAGCAATGTTTGTTCAGATTGTTCTATCAGACATATTTGTATGTAATCTTATTTGTAACACAAGAATGCATTGTACTGAAATTGGATTATGAGTAATTATTCTGTAAATGTATAAACATTTAACACATATCGCAGTCTTTTTTATGACAAATCTTTCTGCGTTAGCAGGAGTGTGTGTTGTATAGGTTAGGTGTGTTAACCCTGGCTGAGCTTATACACCTGGTCTCTTAGCCTCTTGTGCTAAATCAGATCTGCCCAAACCGTGAGTCAGAGGGAACATCTTTTAAATGACCTACGAAATGTCATCCACTTCCATAGTTCCTTTCCAAGCAGTGAGTCACACTTATTTGAAGTTCTTTAGCTCACCACAACCCAAAAAATAGAAAGTCCATAAAGAAAGGTTTGCCTCCTTATCCAACTCCACAGCATTCAGGAAACTTGGTTATGTAAATATGTTTGCTGCAATAGCCTTTTGTTCATTTATTCCTTTAATGTTTCATTACATGTTTATGTACTTGTGTTAGATGGGGGCACTTTATTTGCCTTGCTACCACAAGAGGACTTTTTTTCACTCCTGCATCATCGCAGAAGGTTTGCTTTCCAAAATCCATGTCCATACAGAGCTCCGAAAATTCCGGATGAAGCAGAGGGCATTCAGTCAAAGCAGTACAGATCACTAAATCCCCTGGCATAGTAGCAAGCTTCAGAGAGCACAGTTTTATTTTTGTGAAGACTATGATGAATGGCACAAGCTGTAAACAGGTTCAGGGGGGAATGTTATTAATGGTAGTTTACACAACACAGGAAGGTGCAGGTACAGACTCAGCGGAATGTTTTGATGGTGGCTGTAGTTCTCTGGTTCTCTCTCTTTCTTTCAAAGATGCAGTGCTGGCTGACTTTCAGGTCTGTTTTGTTGTTTTTTTATTATCATTTTTGCTTACAGTGCCATGATGGATAGGCCATTGGTTATTAAAAGGCCAATATCAACACACATTCCTCCCTTTTACCACCAGATCAAGTCGTGACCATGCACATTACTGTAATAAATGTTTACCAAAATATTGCAGCCTTATGCAGAGGCATGAAAATAACATTGTCCTGTATACTTATAAGATGTGTGAACATATTGCTTAAACCCTGCTACATAGCACTGCCATACCATCCCATAATGACTTCATTTTAAATGTCATATGCCTTCATTATATGTCGTTACAGGTTATGTGTACTGTTTACAATTACAACGACTGGAAATTGTAATGATAGAAAGTATCACATTTGATGGCTAGACGTTAAATTAGCATGTGGCATTCTGTGGCATGACATCAAACATTAAATTCCAATCAATGGTATGGGTACCATGACAGGTTTACAGCTGTGCTTAAGTCACATTTAAGTACAGTAATAATGAGCATCGCTTTTAATCGATCTCAAGCTCAGTACAACAGAACTCGAAATCAGTGTAGACCCAGGACTTAAGAACATTTGACTGATTAAAAGAATCTGGCCTCGTTGCTCTTTTGCTAAAGAGGGAGCTCTCTGAGAGTTATCTTCATTAGAACTGAGGCGCAGAAAAAGAGAGGAAGCAGAGGCCTCTTTGGTCTAACCATTGACTCCTGGTTATTATTTAAGATGCCCACAGGAACAAACTGATAGCCTTGAAAACACTACAAGCAGTCAACGTGAAAATAGGGTTTGAGGGAAGAAATGATCGTCTCTGGGCATGTCCAGTTTTCAGCAGCAGTGTGCAAATTCAATTATTTATTTGTGCATGTTTGCAGCCTGTGGGCTGGTTGCCCAATCTAAATGGTAATAGCAGTGCTTTTTCTTACAGAGGTTCAACAGCAGCGGCTCCCTGTCTGCGAGTAAGGTTGCTCCTCCATTGCTACAACTTCATTATCACGCAGCCCGAACAGTTAGCTTAATGATCATGTTTAATCCTCGGCAGACCTAGTACGCATCAAGTATGCAGCGTAAGTGTACTGGGTAGTTTACTGGGAATTATAGCAGCTTCAGAAAAACTCTGTGAACAGCTTTTACAACAAGAAAGAGCCTCATTCTACACAGCATGTACCAAAAGGACACATAGACTAATTTTGTATCTGGCCTGACCAGAGTAAAACTAGATGAAATAACTCATCTTTAGGGTGGTCTAGGACAGGCCAGATCAAACCGTTTGACTTACACATATATTTAAATTCCATCTGACATGTTTTTAAACTTTCATCATCTAAGTAAGACTTGGATGAGGCAATGTTTCATTGTCAAAAAACAAAAAAAAAACCACAAAAAAACAGACCAAACCATTACATCCAGCACTAGGAAAAAACCTGAGTGTTAGCCTGCAATCTTCCCTACACTGGAGTAAATTGCTTTCATCTCGGCTTGGCTCCCCTTTGTTGCAATGTGACAAGGCCACTGATTAAACCAGAGGGAGATCAATAACATGCCAGGCCCGGCTCAAAACCAGCGAGAGCAAATCAACGCTGAGACTTCACTGAGCTGTGCAGTGAGAGGCAGGAGACGTAGAGCTGTCCCTCGTCCCACGTCCTCAGAGGTGTGGGGGTGGATTTGTTGATTTGGCACCTTCTGATGACCAGTCAGTTAACCGTGGCTAATGAGGTCTGACAAACAGAGAATGATTCTTATTGACAGGAGAATGGCGAGGGGAGGGTGCCTGTACATACAAGTACTGGTTACTAGGAGCAGAACTGGGTCAGTGGGAAGGAAAAACATGTACTACACAAACCAACTTCACGAGAAATATGACAGCAGCTGCATGGTTTTTGGCCAGTCTAGTTGGAAGCTGGCAGTACATTTTCATCCTGTTTTTCTTAAAGCCGTGCTCTTGCTGTGACAGCGCAGTGAGCAGAATTAACTGTTCAACATTCTAAATATAACTTTGGCTAACTCGGAAGAGCCCATCTCATGGGAAAATTATTGTTTCTTTTAAATAAAAAAGGTTTTCTGTAGTAACAATGTAAAAATGAAAAGTTTCTCTCTACAGTTCATAAAGTCTATATATGGAAACCAATTGGTAACAATACAGTTGTCAAAAAGAATAACAGAATGTCAAAAAGACTGGGTACCTCACACATGCCCACAACCAAAATATAAATGAATTGCTAAACCAGCATCCTGTAGTTGGATCCATCCAAATTCATCAAACTAGCACCTGATCAAATACACTACTCTGCCATTACTTGGAGATGCAGATAGCAAAACCAACATGGAGAGAGATGTTATTCATTTTGCCATCATTTGTACAGATTTGTACAGTAAAAGATAAACATATTGTCTCATCTTTCCTAGTTTTTTCATTTTTTTCCACACAAAATATTATATACTGTAACCCTAGGCTAACCCTAAGATAACACACAGACAGATCTTTTTGATTTCTTGTGATGTCACAAAAAACAGCAGGTTTACATATATGCTCCTATTGAGGAAGTTTTTTGACGTGTTTAAGCCCAGACTGCTTTTGGAAAGAGGCCCAGTGCAGCCAGTCTGAATAGAGGTTACATACATATATATGTTTTAAATGAACACAGCAAAAACAGCATATTTAATTAATAATAAAAAAAAGGGAAAGTAAACTATGACTGATACAAAACCCAATGTAAACATCATAAGTGAAGTAAAAAAGTAAAATTCATGAAAATAGTAGAAAATGTCTTCGTCTGGTCTTGTCCCGGGTCGGCATTAAGAAAAAGGGTTCTCAGCTGGCTAGGGAACAAGCACTAATTATGTTTTGGTGATTTGGGACATTAGCACATGTATAAAGAGTCTGTGTCTTTCAATGCAAGTTGTCTGGTCACCCTCACTCAGGTTTGTGTTCATCCAGGTTCCTCCTGTGTCTGTGTTTTGGCCATTGTGCCTTTTTGTTTTGGATTGTGAATAAAGACAAAGAAAGATGGAAATCTGTGTCTGCGCCTCCTTCCTGAGTGAGCAAAGCCAGGTTTGACATGTAGGGTATTTTGTGAAGTCTGTGTCTCTAATTGGAAAGTGTATACAGTATTCACAGTATTCTACACTAAAGTATATGCTATGGACAACACCATGATAAGAGTCTCTAATTCTTGTGTTATGAAGCATGAGAAAACAGATCAGGCTTTAAATATTGTTTCATTGTGTGCCAAGACAACCATGCAAGTCCACGATTTAACATGACACCTCCTGAGTGTAGGAAAATTGGCTGGGAAGAACATATGATCTGTTATTGTGGTTGTTGTCATTTCTATCATTATGGGTCAGTTCCTCCAAATTCCTCTACATTTCTCTCCTTCTTCTCTGACCAAAAACTAGAATCAACCCAGGTAAACATGAGGGCAGGATTATGTCTGCGAGAACAATGAATAAGACATTTCATGATGAATTTGAGGTCAAGTATGTTAAATGTTTTTTTCACAAGTGGGAAGGGTTTAGTGTTAATAGGGAATCACTATTGATTACACCATACACATTTCAAGGTGGGTTTTTTACCTGTAGGAAAAAGACAATAATTTCTTCTTTTGATGTGAGACGCTTTTGGTGGGAGGTGTTTGGAACAGAGCAGACAAAGTGATGAATAGCTCCCCCTAATCACACAATGACACAGTACACCATCACTGCAGGAAGTGCTTAGCTGAGCTGAGGCAGCAGCTTCGTGCATGTTTACTACTAGCACCATGTTCATCATCATTGGGCAAGACAGCATGTAACGTCTGGCTGACTAGCACACCCTGGAGTGATGGAATGAGGTGGAGATCTCCGCTGACAGCAACTGTTGGGCTCAGTAAAAGCTTTGCCCAAGTGACTGCTGCTGTGCTGACCCCTTCAGAAAAATGGCTGTCTTCCAAGTAACTCCAAAACCAGCTTTCCTCAGAACTGTGCCCCTTCTTTCTCACTCGTTTGTTTACTCTTGCACTCTAGGGGATGGTTCCCCAGACAAGGATTAAGCCTAGCCTTGGACTACCCTTTCCTCTTCAATGGAAAATCTCTGTTCAAAGCTCTACATAATCCAGGACTAGGCTTAATCCCTGTCCGGGAAACCAACCCTATATGTTCAGCACATGGAGTGTGAGAGTAACAATCAAATTTTAATCAGAGTCACAGAGAGCAGCTTGCTGCTTGTGATATCTTCTGTTAATCTGAGGTGACTTAAGTGTATTTAAGTGGAATATATTTCGGAAATTGTTGTGACTCCACTGAGTAAAACAGGGAAGAATAAGTTCTGTTGAATCTTGTCCTCATCGTTGGAACATTTAGTAATTCCCAATGAAAAAGACCTAAGGTCACACAATAGACCAAAAGTGGGGGAAAAGAACGGCAGAAACGGAAAGGGTAAATATTTCTTTCCTGTAACTGATTTAACTGCATTTAACTATGCAGTTGTATCTCCATCATACATAGGAATGTACATCAGTGACAGGAGTTTCCACTGGTTTTTCCATTGACAGGCTCTATTGAATATGACACAAAGAAATGTCATTGATGCATCTCCCATATTTCACTAAACCACTAACTATCCAGTCAGCGAGGGTTCATAATGCTGACTAAAGGAAGTTATATTGGCTATCCTACTAAAAGCTGACTAAATGTCACATTTAAATAGTATCTACTACCTAGGGTGTCTGTACTCACTGATATAACACTGGTTTCAGACTTGCTACTGTGAAAGACTATTGGTATTGGACAAACAAGCTAATACTACACTCAACATTAAAATAACTGATTGTCAAACACAGTCGTTTAGGGTTGGGGTAAAGTAATCTTCAAGTTCAAGTTCAAGTTTATTTATTTAGCACGTTATCATACACATTCAACGTGCTTTCCAAAATGGAAAATATAATAAAGATAAATATAATGAAAGGGATAAAAGAAAGTACACTAATACATAAAAGTGCAGTAAAAGAGCAAGAAAGTGCAAGTGCATTTAAAAGAAGGCAGAGGAGAATAGTGCTGTTTTAACAGCTTTTTAAGGCTGGCTACAGTTGGTGTAGATCTGATAGTAATGGGCAGCTTGTTCCAGCAGCGAGCTGCATAATGACTAAATGCCATTTCACCATGTATAGTTTCAGATATTCAGATGTATGTAGGACCCAAACCATTGAGTGACTTGTACACAATAAGTAATGTTTTGAAGTCAATTCTGCACTGAACTGGGAGCCAGTGCAAGGACCTGAGGATGGGAGTAATGTGCTCTCTTTTCTTGGTTTAGGTTAGAACTCTGGCAGCAGCATTTTGAATGAGCTGGAGTCGTCTAATGGACTTGCTGGAGATCTCAGTGAGGAGAGCATTATAATAGTCAACCCTGCATGAAATGAAGGCATGAATCAGTTTCTCTAGGTCTTGTTTGGACACAAAATCTCTAACTTTAGCAATGTTTTTGAGGTGCCAAAATGCTGACTTTGGGACGGCTTTGATGTGATTATCAAAACTAAGGTCTCCATCCATGATTACGCCGAAGTTTTTGACATGGGTGGATATTTAAATGCTCTAGATTCCAGGTGGAGTGTCATCTGCATAGTTATGATAGGACACATCATTCTCTTTAAGAATTTGACCCAGAGGAAGCATGTACAGATTGAATAGGACAGGTCCAAGAATGGACCCTTGTGGAACTCCATATGGCACGACAGTTTTCTCTGATTGAGACAAAATATCTCCTGCCTTCCAGCTACGACCGGAACCAACTAACGGTTGGTTGAGAACCCAACCCAGTTTTCAAGTCTGTCTAGCAAGATATTATGGTCACCAGTGTCAAAGACTGCACTCAGATTTAACAGCACCTGTACAGTAATTTTCCCTGCATCTATATTCAGGCGAACATCATTTAGTAGTTTCTGTGATATAATGTTGACGGAAACCTGATTGATAGTCATCAAATCAAATAAGCCGTTTGTGTCCAGGTAATTACTGATTTGATTAAAAACTACTTTCTCCAGAATCTTGCTTATGAAGAGAAGATTAGAAATGAGTCTATACCTGTTAAGAACGGAGGCATCTAAATTTCGTTCTTCAGCCTCCTGTTTAATGAGTTTAATGAGTTTAATGACCGCGGTTTTCAACACTGCCTGAAAAATGCCCGAGTTCAGAGAGCTGTTCACAGTGTGCAACAGGTCCTGCACTAAGCTACTAAAAACACTTTTTAAAAAAGATTGAGGGTAGAGTATTCAGGGAGCATGTAGTTGGTTTAAGACGAAGCGCTATCTCCTCGAGAGTTCTAGCATCTAACAGCAGGCCTATTCAACTAGCGGCTCACGGGCCGGATCCGGCCCTTTTGAATTTTTTTATGGTCCGCCAGACTGTCAGGAAATCAGTGAGTGATTCATGAGATATAATAAAGCAATGGGATTTGGATGATGACTGGCTGGTAGTCCCCTGCTACTTTTGCCAAGATTGGCCAATCCGAGCACAGAAGTTGCCATATTATTAGCCAATCGCAGCCGAAAGAGGCGGGATTTGTCAGAAAATGGGTGTGTTACCTAGCTGGCAGTAACAAAAGAGAATCCGGCCACACACACTCAGCGAGGGGAAAATCACACACAGCGAGGGGACAATCTTTGTAGTTTGAGCTCATGATGCATCTACTCTAACGACTTTAACTGTCAGAGTTCTCGTTTAGAACCGGACGGGGTTAAAACATAGGCATACTGGGTGCGGAATCCTGTCAGTTGCTAGAAATGTTTTTATTATAAAACATTAAACAAATATTGACTGTGCCAACATGCTAGTTGGGAATTCCCTTTCTGCTTCTATTGCTTCACTGTTTTCAAGTGGAATCAAACCTGTAATAGAGAAATATCTTAATAAGTTTCTCCTCTTGATTCTTGGAATGAACAGTGATTATTACAGATCACTTGTCTAGTCTGCATTTTCACTATTGAGCTCTGTCAAGTAAACTGTTTGAATGAATGTGTCTCTGCCGGCCAAAAGGAAAACAAAGACTTTAATCATTATTTCTGTGTCTTTCCTTTTTAAGCCTTTCAGCCAAAACAAGAAAAAAACAGAAGTACTGTTTTTTCAGTGGCTGAAATTTTGGTGCCTGCCAACTGAATATAATCAATATGCTAATAAATCACAGTGTTTAACTACCCTTTAAATAGACTAGATACATGCCTATTATTATGTTGTTGATTGTATCATGAAAGAGTATATTACAATAACCAATGTCTACAAAAGTCTGGATTCTTATCATTCTCTTTTGCAGACTCTCTGCACCCATAGCACCACTGCAACTGACAACAGACATGGACCACAAAAACAGTCACAAGGAGCGCATTGTGACACTCTCATGCTACATGTTTGAACCTCATGTCAGTGTTTCAAAGATTACTTCCAGAAAACAATGCTTCCCACATTTTAGCTCCAGTTTCATTTTTATACTCCTTCCCCTTCTGCACAAGTGTCTGCTTGTTGACAACTGAAGGAACAGCCGCGGTCTCGGCAGACAAGGGATGCTCATTAGTTAAAATGTGGATCACAGTAGTGAGCATGAAGGATAATTCTGTGGGTGTCGAGTGTCACAGGGTGCCAACCATATTGGCACAGCAAAGGATACACTAATGATGTCTGATTTTAGAATAATGTGACCTTGAAGTAAGTCACATTTCCTGAGGAGCATATTTCACCAACACATAATTTCTCACATACGAGTTGTAAATATACTGTTGTAAACTTGTAGATGTTTGCTGCGGTTATTAAAAGCACATCAAGATTGCCTTTTCCACATGTTTTCCTCAAACAACAGAAAAACACTGGTTCCTTATCGTAGTATTTTTAGTATACATAAGTGTAGCTGATCTGCAGTCCTGATTCAGATGCCCTCCATCTACTGTCTTTGTTCGTGTCACCCATAGAAGCTCAAAAGTAAACTTTCACCCAGTTCAAGACAAGATGATCAGCAGTGATAACAGAACCTGAGCAGAATTGGAGTGAAATGAGGCATTCAGGTGTGCGGCACATTCTCGCCGTCGCCCAGCCTGACTGACAAGCAGTTTAACGCCAATGTGTGTCCAGGACAGCAGCTCCACAGTGCCATCTACAGACCCAGAGAGTAAGTGCACTGCCATGGCTCATCAAACCATGGCGTGTCTTTAGGTACGCGTGTGTATTCTGCAGGTGCTCTGCTGAGCAGCAGGATCAGAAAGGGCTGGGATCCTGACTGCTGGAGCTGGAGCGCGACGACTCTTTGATTGCTGATTCTCTGCTCCCCCTTTTTCTTAATCTCCCACTGCTCAACACTACAAAAATGTGATGCAATCAAGCGCATGCTGTGAGGAACTTCAGTCACCTCAGGGCCAGCCAAGCACTGGAACAAGACCAACTCACAAAAGGGAAAAAATGTGAATTTAAGACAAATGACATTTCAGCAAGTGTTCTGCCTTCTGCTGGAACTGGATGATCTTTTCGTGCTTTTTGCTGTAAACAGCATTCAATGTTTACCACTTCAAGTCCTCTCGCTGCCTGAAGTCAAAAGTCATCAGTTATTGCGCTATGACTATGTTGGTGTGGTTAGCGCGTGGGTGTGTGTGTGTGTTTGTGTGTGCATGTGTGTGTAGGTGGGTGGGTATGTTTGTGGGAGAGAGAGAGAGAGAGAGAGAGAGAGAGAGAGAGAGAGAGAGAGAGAGAGAGAATCTGTTTACATGTGCATGTGTGTATCTAAGTTGTTAGATATTCAACTATGGTATAAATATAAGCAATAATTCTATGTGTAAATCCTGCTTAATTCAGTCGATCATTAGTTGACAAATGTGGAGAAAAATACTTACAATGCTATCACTCTCACCTCATTACTTGTTGTAGCAGAATGTCTCATATACACTGTTCACCTGCATGCATTAAGTGCCGTAGACTCTGAACAAAAGCTGTCATTCTGTCTGCCGGGGGAACAGGCGAGTATATTATCTGGAGTCTTCACATTGCAGTGTCTACTAAATGGGGGGATAATTAAAGCGTTCACATCCTACCCATGTATCACTTTATGTCTTTCAGAGACAATAACGATCAAGCATCACGGTACAGCCTAAGGAAGTGTTCTTCCACACTTTATCTTTATATCACTTGCCATGAACAGTGCCACAAGTCACTAATGTCATAGGCATTTTCCCTCCAAACCCTGACTTAATGTGTCAAGCAGGGGTGCAAAACAAGCTTGACATGTCGGTTTAAACAGAAGAACTGCTGACCCTTCCCTGGCCGCATTAAAAGTGTGTGGGGGGTGTGCTTATGTGTTTGGTTGAGTGTGGGTTTGGGTGTGATGGGAAGGCTATGGCTGGTATTGGTTCCAGATTTATTTATAATTATGGTTTGGAGTTCTGTAACGCTAAAGGTTCATTCCTGCTGTGCCTGTGGCATTTAAGAGAGAGATTTGTTTCCTTTGCCATGAAATGAGTTTAGTCTCGCATGAGCAATGTTGACAAAGAAATGCCAGCTAATTACTTCACTGGAGGAATCCACCTTTATAGGAGCATCCAGCAGACCACTCTGCGTTCTACAAATGAAAAATGCCTGTGGGGAAATATATTAACTTGGTCATTGACAGAGAGTGTAATAATGTGTAACTTGTTGAAAGCAGAGGCCTGTTAGAGCTTTGTGCAGATGTTCTGACACTAAATGATACTATGGCAAAGGTACAGTACCTTGATAAAGGGATAGGGTTAGGGTTACATGATATAGGGTCAGGGACAATATTTCTTCGTCCATTTAATAGTAAAAGTCTCTAACACAACTAATAATGTATTCTCTTCTACAGATGAATTACAGTACTGCAGCTTATGTAAAACCTATTTTTTAACTAATGTAATTATATGTAAATACATTTGAATACACTTGTGTTAATACATGAGTAACATTGTTAATGCATTGTTAATGTTTTACTACATAATAAACATTACATTGTTTACTATGTAGTAAATCTGTACTACAGCAATTCATCTGTAGCCGTGAATTAATCACCATTAGTTACGCTAACATTACTAGGGACACTTAATACAAAGTGGGATCTATTTTCTGTTTGGAGGTTTGATAAGTTGAAAAAGCTAAATAAAAAATGAGTAGTAGCAGGATTGGTGTAAATAAAAAGGGGGTAGGGGGTCATAGGGCATTATCCTACCACTGAGGATGGTCTATGTTTTACCCATTGTTTCTTACTTTTTGCCCCTTCTCCCTTGCACACATGAGGTAACCCTCCCAATAAATGGCCACAGGTTCGGAATAGTAGTGCTATATTTAAAAAATGTTACCAAATACAGGTTTTTATTCCGCATTTCACATACCATGCCACACTTCACCCCATTAAGCAGTAGGTCAGTGCTCTGAAGGTATCCACAGCATACTCAGAAAAAGCATATTGTACCGTATTGTTGTGTAATTTATCACAATAAGATAACATTATCATATAGTTTGCTCTAATTTCACAGTCCTGGCTACTGCAGTGTTTCATAAAAGTTCTGGAAGAAATGTCTATGGGTAGTCTACCCTCCTGCAGATTGAAGTGACCTCCTTTCACTTAAAAGGCACAGCCATTTTGTTGCCACCGTGCCAGTGCCTTGTATCTCTGAAATGGTGACATTATGGGAGAAGGAAAAACATTTTTTACTCTGAATGAAAGTTAACGGAATGTGATCCTATGAGCATGTATAGGACGGTTAAAATGGTGCAAAAACTGAGTTGTACATTTTTTACATTGCATTTACATCCAACCAAATGTTATACAGGTTTGGGTATGCATTTATTCCATTTTATTTATTTCATAATTAATGTATTTAATTTCACTATCACAGGCTGAATGAAATCATATTTTCAGGATCTCATATCTCACATCACTTAGCTGACATCTTCGTCTTTGGTGGTGATGTTCATGTAACTGCCTTATGGTTTTGTGAGCATTATTTATGGTGGATCTCTTAGAATATCTTCAGACAATGCGAGGAAAAATCAGAGTGCAGGCAACACTATGGTACTGGACAAGTAGGGTTGACTTTTCCTCTCTTTCAGCCAAGTAATCTAATCACATCTCCAACCTTGTTAGAGGGCAGCAGAGAGACAGCATTAACCAGCCATCACCCTGAATTAAGGCTGTTATTCGTCACGTGGCACGGACAGCCCCCCGATCAATGACTTTGATGAGAAAACAAAAGGTGACAGGCGCGATCTTGGCTCCTCCACACTTGTGGGTGTTGCGAGTGGAGTCGGGGAGCTTGCGGAGAGCCGGGTCGATACCGTGTTGAGGGCTTGTTTGTGTGTTGGCATGAGGAGTGAGCCTGGATGAATAATGAATGGACGAGAGGGATGGCTGGAGGTCATTTCTCACCTCTGGCTTCAGCAGGAGCTGCTGCATGGGCCACAAGAGGAGCTTCTTGAACTCTGCATACGCTTCCTCTCTGTAGGCTCGGTCAAAGTGATCAAAGCTAAAGGGGCTGGTGGGATTGCCGCACAGGTGCTGAACCATGCCAATATGTCAGTGCTCTAGAAGGGATTGTTTTGGACCCTTATTACCCTTTATTTCTACACGCTGCTTACATGCAATCATGCAAAATGCAGGGTGTTGCTGCTGCATTGCCATCTAGTGAATAATACAGCTTAACCCTGTGCAATCACAACAATGTTTTGGCTCCTCACAGCAAACGTTCCTTTGGCCCACGAGGCTTGACAAAGTGCAATGCTTGAAAAGAAGTAAAAGTTCAAGATAAGAAATAGTTGTGGGCACGTAGAAACCTTGTACACATCGCTCTCTTGCAATGTATCCCTCATAAATATAGCATCACTAGTAACCCTGGATGCAGCACAGGTGGAAAGAATAAAGGTTTCCCCACCTCAGCGCTCTGACAAGGCTGTCTCAGATCAATAGGATGCCATGCAGACATGCAGCAGAGTGACAGGAGGCAAGCAGGACCAATTCCACATAGAACAACACACATCTCCATTCTGACTCATCTTTCTGTACTGAGGCAATTCTCCTCATAGGCCCTCACCTCAGCAAACACGCAGTGCTTGAGATTCCAGTAAGATCCGCTTTTTAGTGCTAGAGATTCCAATAGCACCACATTTTAGTCATGGTCAAAGAATCATAATCTTAAAAGCAAATAGCAATGATGTACATTGGACTGCATATTACTCAACAACAGAGCTGAAAGTCTGGAGCATTTCCTCAATTAAACCTTTAATCAAACTACAAACAAATGCGATATAAAAAATGAGAAAACAGCTAAATGTGATTGGAGGTTTGTGTTTGTTCAAAATCCTCAAAATCTCGAAGTGTCCTGTGAGGTGGCTCCAATCAAGAAGTGTGTGTAGGCAGCTGAAGTGTTCCTGGGAGTCGTATTATGACAATGCACAGGTGGACCCATCAATCCTCAGCCTGTTTACACGCCTGCCAGATGTTGACGCCCATGACCAAGAGGACTGTGCTGCAAGCCCGCAGATGTTCCTTGCCAACATCACAAACGCAAACTGCACTCCCTGGGGCCAAATTATGCTGCCTGTGCTTTTTTTTTGCTTTTTTGCTCATTTTTTTCCTTTTAAAAGCCAGTAGCGGGCATTAATGTTAGTGATGATCTTATTACAGTGGAACTTATAGGAGACCATTTGCACTGATATATTGCTTCACAAATATTGCCCAGTGTGTTTATGATCAGTGATGGCAGGTCATAGCACTAAATGGAAGGGCTCACCAAAAACTAATATAACCTACATATATATATACATACAGTACTGTGCAGAAGTCTTAGGCACCTCAGAAAATTATGCTTAAAGGCTGTTTACTACTGGGCAGTAGTGTTAACAAATACATACAACATTAATCATTAACACAGGTGCCTATATATAGTATATATATATATATATATATATATTAGGGGTGGCCATAGATTAATTTCTTTAATCTAGATTAATCTCACTGTAATCTTGGAATTAATCTGGATTAATCTAGATTAAAATTTTGTTTGTTAGCGAGTAGCAACCCGTTCAGTAATATTTCTTTGGTAGCGCTGTTTGTACTCAGTTTAACAGAACAATACTATGAGTGTCCATAACTGTTCACTGCTTAACTTTACTTGTTTCCTTCAGTGAAAGGAAAGGTTTGGTGAAAAGTTTTTATCCCTCTATACACGCCAATTCCTTCCTACAGCCCTGGGGGCTAAGGTTAAGACTAAGCCCCCTAGTCTTTCCGTCCTAGTGACGTCCCCGTTCACAGTAGAGAGAGAGAGAGAGATCGATAGACAGACAGACAGACAGACAGATAGATAGATAGATAGAGTCTTTACTTCTTTAAAACGAACCAACATTCAAACATTTACCCAAAATCACATGAATTTCCAGAACTGAAGAACGGCACTGGGAAGTGGTTTTGTTGTGACTAGCAGGGGATTACCAAAACTGAACTGCCTGACCAGAACAGCAACTGTAAGAGGAATCATGTTAAATTTACTTTTACATTTGAATCTTTTAAGTTAATCAGTGTTGTTCAGACATCCCAACAAATTGTTATTTATTTATTTATCACCATGGAGGAGGAAAAGGCAAAGATAAAGGAAGAAGAAGACCAAGAAGACACCTCAGAGGAAGACACTTTGAAAGTATGAAAGCAAAGACCCTGTAATATGATTTTAACAAAGCGGTTAGCTTCATTGGTAGCGAGTAGTGGTGAGCACTTTAATTTAATTACAGAAATCCTCAGTGTGGCCAAGCAGCACCCACACGGTGTGGCACAGCATGCCAGCCGGGCACATCCTGTCTGCGGCGACAGGAGCATCAGACACGGCAGATGGCTCATGAATCATGTAGGTGCACACACAGTGACAATAGAAGCTCTTGATTTTGGGAGAGAGACAGACAAAAAGAGAGGGAGGGAGAGAGAGAGAGAGAGAGAGATGGGAATAACTCAGTATAGTAAACAGTTTTTTACTATATGCTACACAATATTTGTTTTATTTTTCTATTACAACTTTCTATTTGGGTAGAACATGTTACCGACGACAAGAGGTTTAACGTGCATTAGGGAAGACATACTGTGGGGAAATATGTCTTAATGTTTACGCACTGTCAACACATCATACCGTGAGACGGCTCTCTTTGTCAACCTTGACAGTCCATTCACAGCGAGCAATATTTTGTGCCTTTGTTATTAGGATCTATTAGGATCTTTGTTATTAGAACATTTAATCTATGATATTAATTATTATAGCGAATCTAGGGAGTCTTTAACTTATAACTTTTACATCCCTATGCCATCCCCATCCCCATGCCCTTTTTTAACTAAGCACATCTTCTTGTTTTACTGTCACTGAAGTTATCTAAAGATGCCCATTATCCCATTATAGTACAGTTGACCAGACATGTTTGCTAGGCATCAGAGATATGAGGTTAATTCAGTATGATGAGAGTTTACAGTTACCACACACCCCTGAATCATCACATATGTACTTCAAACCACGTTGAATCGTCTCAAACAGACTTACGTATGAGCTTTCTGACACTTTATGACAGACAAAAGTATATTACATAGCTAAAAATAGTACCATAATCCTTCTCTAAGGCTATGCTTGTTTCTTCTATTACAGGTGTCTAATGTATTGGAATGAATACATTGATGCATTCATTCCATATAGACTATTGATGTGTTTATGCTTCCAGTTTGCACAATCCTAAATTAATCCATGCATTATCAGTTACATGAGCCTCACAATACCAAAGCAAAATGAATGACCTGAACTGGGTCAGCAGTAATTTATGGTGTACTTCGTTTTAAACTGAACAGGTAAAACGTAGCAAAGAGCCAGTAGCGTTTCAAATTCTTATTAGAATGCACTAAATAATTCGAAGGACAATGCTATAGTGCCCCCCAAATGTGGCTTCTACACATCACTGGCTTCCAGACACCCCACTAATGTGATTGCTTTAATTAGGATCCATATCTGGCTTGGTGTTACAGGAGTAGGTTTCCTTTAAAATTGGATTTTCCTGGCAGAATCTTTAATAAACTTTATTTCAGGCTTAGCTGTAGATGCTGCAGATACCCTTCAGTGGCTTCATGCATGCGACGTAATATTAATTATAGGTATATGAAAAGCCAGATCAGGGACAGAGTGGGGAGGCATGATGAGTGCACACTAAGCTGATGAGGTGCAGAGAGAATTTATTGTGTGGTTAATTGTAATCTTTTGTGTGATTGGAAGGCTCCTAGTTTGGCACAAACAGATCAACATGAAAGTTGATCAACATGAGCTCGAGGACGTTGATGTTGGGAAAGCTTTTGGATTCTTATATTGATTCCACTCTAGTGTGTATTCACATGCCGAACAAGCCAGCCCTACAGCTTTCCAACTGGTTACTGGGCATCGAGTGAGAGAAGTCCAGTCAACTCAGTAATTGAAATGCACTGCGGCATATGGGGAGAGTTCCATGCACGGGAATAAATCCAAGAAGTTACTGCCTCAGATAATATAAATCTTCTCCTGGAACGCTAAACATGAGATTGACTGTTACATATCAAGCGCTGATTGGAGTTGTTGGTGAAATTCTATTCTCCTATTCAGGAGGGCTTTTTTGCATTAAAATACTCAAACAATCCTGTCCTCTTATGGTCAGTATTTGCATGGCTCAATTCTCTTCAGCAGAAATGACAAGGGCTCTTCATGAACACTCTGCAAAGAGGGGAAGTGAGAGCAAAAGATGAATAATGCTGACTCTGGCACTTCTCAGCTGTATTCGGTGCTTTAGAAAAACACACTGTCTTGTGAAACTGTTGACACTGGCCTTCCTGTGTGGGAGGGACGCCTGGCCGATGATATTGTTCCAAGTTTGTCTATAGTCAGTTGCACTCTACATATCCATCTGCCGCTCTGTTGTCTTGCTAAATGTAGGTCTTTAGAAAACAACATAGATTTGCTTGATGTGATTTTTTTATTTGACACTGACAAGGTTATTGCATCATTATTATCAAGAAAAAATCCATGACATTGCTCTAATACCAAGGTCAAACCACCAATATAACTTTGCCCCCCTTTGGAATCCTGTAGCTCGAAATAAGCACATCAGTGATGTCCCCATATGGCTAATCACTGTAAATGATGAATGAGCTGGGAAATATTATGCTCCGTTAGAGACTAGGGGAAATTACAGCCACTAAAATTTAAATGTGCTCTTAAGGGAGGATCCTCTGAGTTTAAACACAGCCTCTGTAACTGGTTTAACAGAGTACATTCAGAATCGTTTTGGAGCCCCATTTAAAAAAAAAGTTAAAAACAATTTAAAAAGAGTGCCAGCATTTAGGAAAGAAATCTCTTTTTTCATGAGAGGCTTCAATATGAACACAATGCTGAATGCACCTGCCTTTGCTTTTGAGACCGTTTAAAGGGACATTCTGGAAAGATACGGTCTACTGGACTGAAAAAAGTAGCATATTTGACAACTCATTTCTTTGCAATGCTCCACTAAATATCTTCAAATTTTGCCTGATATGCCTAATAGTGCATTTTGAATTATTACCCATTCACTACCAGAAATATATGAGCATGAGTTAAGTGTCATGTTCATCAAGCTGGTGGGACCAGAAGAGGTATCAGACTTGCCAATTAAACACATGCATAATCTAAAATGGTGAATAAGAATTAGTGCAGCAGATGGCAAGTGTTGTTGAGTGGGTCAGATGATGGTGATTTTGAAGGTTTAAAAAAAGCAAAGAAGCTCACAACAGTGCCACATTTAATGATTAAGTGAGCTAGTTCATCATCAATCAGGAGACAGGTAACCTATTGGAAAAGAAGTCTTTACCATTATATATACTGTACTAGTGTATTCAGCAGTACAGTATTCATGCAGTCTTGTCCAGAATTATTGTTATTTTTGTATAACAATATATACAAAAAATCCTATCTGTTTTAACTTGTGACCTGAATAGCTCACTGATATATAACATAGAAGTGTAGCTCTAACTAAAGTTCGAAAAGAAATTACATAAATACAAAAGACATACAAAAGGTTCCCTAGAACTTGCTAACATAAGACAAATGATTCATGATTGGTTACCTTTGTTTGACTTAAAACGTGTCAAAAACCCGCCTTTCATCAGTTTGATATTGTTTTAGCTGTGCCACAGCTTGACTCAAAATGCATGGCAGAATGAAAATGGATGAAGAGAAAATCACAGCATTTGTTCAGTCTGGAACACGTCCCTTGCAACCGGTCTTTGTGATTCCTATTTAGCTGAATGGAACCACAGGTCTGAAAAGAGTGCCTCCATTTGCAGTGCTACTGCCACAAGATAAAAGAAATCAAAACTTACACCCTCTTCAGTGCACGGTAATTGTGGATATTTCATAATGGCGGGCTGCAATTGTCGCTGCCATGATTGAGTCCCATTTAAATAACTGGTTCTAAGGTGTACTTTTCAGCAATCAAAGTC
Source organism: Brachypetersius gabonensis (assembly GCA_037577145.1). NCBI lineage: Eukaryota > Metazoa > Chordata > Actinopteri > Characiformes > Alestidae > Brachypetersius > Brachypetersius gabonensis. The sequence goes on from JBBJLR010000007.1 coordinate 13,555,534, forward strand.
TACTTGTGCTTTTCAGTGGCTTCATCATTCCCCTGTGAAGCTCCTGTTTGCATTTTTGTGTAATATTGGGCTTGTAATTAACGAGTCTTTAGTACCACACCATCTGTTACCTACGTGCCATCTGTAGGAGAGTGTTACCTAATATTTTAAGACAAACAGAATGATGCTAACATTTCAGAGGTAGATTTTCCTTAATAAACCTTCAATGGGAAACATAATCTGACTGCAGGCTGCATACTGTGTGTGTGTGTGTGTAGGGCTATGTTTAATTCTATGCATATATACTCATGTCTCTCTTTTGTCCTGTCCTGGATTGCTTTCGTTGCACACCACACACCTGCACTGAGGATGTAGTGTAAGTGCAGCTTTAATTTAGTGGTTCACTGAGCTCGACTGAAATAGGTTTTTGAAGTCTCGGATGTAAAATGAATGACATGGTAACCATTTTTTAATTCATCCTTTCTCATTTCTGTCACGTTTCAAACATTAAAACCAAGTGATCCACTTTGGCAAAGCTCAAACCTGCCTTGTTGTATTTGTTCATTTAAAAATGTGTTCATTTATTTAGATATTTGTTTTTTGTGTGTTTTTTTATCTACTAACAGCATTAGAAATTTCAGTATCATATGCCTGAATCCCCAAAATACAAAGATGGTTGTTATGTCATTTATTTTAAGATGCAGAAACCCTCTAATGTCAGCTGTTGCGCGTACTCTCTAGATGTCTTCTGTTATGAGGCACCAATCATTTAGGGTATCATCTTTTGGTATTCTAACATCAAAAGGGAGCTCAACTTGCGTGGAGAGCGCAGATTCCTCACTTGTGTTATTCATGATCTAGCAGATGCCCACAGTTGGCCAGCACTGCTGTGCCGTAGATGTACAAATGAGAGGAATTAAGTGGTCCGTTCCACCTACATAATAGGGCAAATTGTACTTTCTGTGACTCATGTACTGCTGTTGCACCACTGTAATCCAATTTGAGCTATCCATCCTTCACTCACAACTGGGTTCTTTTAAAGCTACTCTTGTGAGCTAGCATGACTGTTCAACCAGCAAAAACAAATGAACTCAAACATTTATTCTTAAATGACACAAACTACACTACATCTTTCATAGCAATGACTCCTTTAACAAGAATAAAAAATAAATGTCCTTTGGAACCATTTAAACACTCTACAATTAGAAATGTGGACAAAATGTGGGTTGTTTGATTAATCAAGCTGTTTATCAAGATTCTGTAACCTTTTTTTATCTCAGGACCCAGGTATATTTGTGCCAATCAGACATAACCCTCTTAGCCAGCTCCACAACTTGGTAGTCATAGTAATTTTGCTGTACTGAGGTCCTAGGCATCTGCGAAGTACACATCCGCGTAGCACCCCCCACCGCCTACCCCCCAACCCCCGGACCGACCATGATGGGGCACCGGCCCAGAATCCCGTCAGCACCACCCCCCAGGACAAACTGTGAGGGGGGGCCCGGCCCGGAATCCGCATAGGGCCCCCAAGTTACTAGGAACGGCCCTGGTAGTATTCACTTCTCACCTTATTTTTATAATGGCAGTTTTAACGTAATAGGCAGCTGTTAACAGGTGGAGCCAGGTGGGGACAGAGACAGAAGGAATTGTTGACACGCTAAAATGAATAAACTCCCCCTTGCCCTCATATTAAAGGACATATGGATCAAAGCACGGCACCTCTTACTGTTCCCAGCACATCCTCCCCTGCCATATGACATCTGCCTCAGACAAATAGATACTAGCTCTGGCTCAGACCCCCGCAGCCCAGCAATCCCCACCAAGTTTGATCAACTGTCATCCTCCTCCCTTACTCTTCTATTTGCCTGCTTCACTCCTCCCAAAGACTGTCACCATCACATCAGCTCAAACCTGCACATTATGCCTGCATGGGGTGTCTTTTTTACTGATCTCGCTGTTTGTTTATGTGTCATCGTTACACCATCCTGTTGCCTCTGAATAGAGTCATGTGCCAAATAAAAGTCCTTTTATCACTTTCAGGCCATCCGGTTCATCACAGTATGGTGTGGCCCAGTCAAAGTCTATGTGTACTGCATGCGTCTTTGTTCAGCCAATCAATAATCTCTATGTGGTGCACCCCGTGCCAGCTGTCCACATCTCATTAGCAGAGGAGTAAGGCAGCTCTCCGCGGCACCATTAAACTCAGCCCTGTTCAGGGAGTGACAAACGAGGGGGAGAGAGTGAAAGTCAAAGCCTCTGCATGCCATCTATGAACTCCTGATCCGTCAAGGCCAGTGATGATAAAAAGACAAGGGTAATTAAAAGCTCTAAACAGTTTCCAGATTAAAAGAAAACTGCTTTCAGCAGACCCAGTAACTTGGCTTGCAAGTAACTAAATTTGCCAGAGGAGACATGGGACAAAACCAGATGATCCCACTAGGTAAGAGATTACAGGTTCCCAGAGGAAAGCTTACCCATGTCCCTAGACAGCTCCTTTCATTTCTGACTTTTGTAGAATCACCATGCCTATTTAGTAATGCTTATTTCTTGCTGTAGTCTACAGATATCAACCAGTCAATGAAAAGCTCTGCATACATCCAGTAAAGGGCAGCTTTCATTTACATTGTAGTTAGTAAACAAGAATTAATCATAAATCAAGGAATCAAAATTTGAGTAATAAGATAACTAAAAGGTTATCATAAAATACAATTGATATACTGAATGCCTTTATTGTCAATGTACACCAGTACAATGCCCAAAAGTAATAAGAAAATAAGAAAAATAAGATTCTAAAAAGCAATAAGACAATGATTCAAAATAACCACAAAAATAAATGAAAAACAAATGAGCATCTTGAATATTTTCCAGTTGGCTAAAGCACAATGATGAAACCAGTTTTTCCATAGAAGCTGAAAGTATGTTCTGAAAAACAGAGGCTATGGAAGACATGCCGCAGAGCACTGATCACCAACCCTGCTTCTGAATATTTACAGAATCCTGACCAGATCTTACACACTTGATGCAATTTAATGATCACTGCCATTAAGGAAGTCTAAAGATTCTCTAAAGAACCTTACAATGGATACATTTGGACAAATGTAAAAAAAAAAAACCTTTTTAAGAACCTCCTGCATTGTCTAATGGTCCTGCAACAATTAAAGTGTTTTTTTCTCTTGAAATGAAAGATGACTTTTATTCTAATTTTCAAAGATACCACCTGTCATGAATTGTCTCCACATAAAACATTGCATGGTTGCAACAGTACTAAAGTACTGAGTCCAAGCAAGCACCTATAAAAAGAACACACATATAGTTTTCACTCTTTTGTTATTTTCATTTTGACATAATAGGGGGGTAGAGGTTATAAAGTTGCTTAAGGGGTGTCAGCACTGTCACAGTTATACTGCAGGAGAGCCTATTAATGATTTCTGGTGTCTGTCTCTCCCTGTGTTGTTGTCATGCATGTTCAAACCCTTAATGAGTGCTCATTTGGGGCTGCTGCAGCGCTACATGTCTTCAGAATCCACTTTTGAGCTTGCTGCTATGACTCTGCGTCTGTTGGAAGTTACTTTCTTCCTTTGTGTTGGGAGCTCATAAAGAAGACGAGACCTGATTAATTAGTCCCCAGACATGAGCTGATGCTCAGGGGATTCTGGTTTGGTGCCACACAGATGCACCAACTCTCCGTGTTCAAATGAGTCCTCACAGGAAACTGCATCTTGACTTTCACCAAAACAAACTGGCATTCAGGCCATGTGGGTGTATTAATTTGGGGATATTGTGAGCAATGTTTGACAAAAGGTTTTCCCACTAATTAGAGCTGAACTTAAAGAAGCTGTCACATTGTCACTGTTAATTATGACACAGTTCTGTCTCCACTGTTCTGTACACAGTCTCTCTCTCTCACACACACACCTTGTCTCAATTTGCCATGATGGTGATAGATGTGTTCAATGGTCTCCCTCAATGGCTTTATTTGCATAGGTTGAGAAATTTGATGTGCAATAAACCTGAAGCAGCAAACAATTACATCTAGCCCACGTTCATGTACTACTCATGACTCTCAGAAAATGATCCTGTTGTCACTGTTACAACAAAATACTGCATTACCATTTTTGTTGTTCTTTTATGTTTTACATCATTTGAAAGCATCAGATGTGCTTTATGCTGTGTGAAAACACGAGGAACAAACTGATGAGTAGACCAACGAAAAGGTCAAAATGAACAACATTCCATTACACCGATCTCCATTAAAGATGTTTCTGTTAAAGATGTTTTGCTTTCTTCTGTTATCGTGGACATACAAAGTTTTAGCCTAGCAGTTATTATGTGCTTGTAACATGTTCATGTCCTCAAACTTTCAATCTTTGAACCATTAGAGAAAGTGTTTAAAGCAATAATCAGAATCAGAATCACAAAACTTTATTGATCCTGGAGAAAATTGCTTAAATGAATATAAATAAAATCTACATCAAAACCTGAAGGAAGCAACCACAATATGAACAGACTATGCTACATACAGAAAGAAATGTTTTGTATGATATCTATCTATAAGTAACACGGCTGAGTGGCAAAACTATTGACAGTAGTAATTATGAACTATTAAGTTATATTAGTAATGCAAGTATTGACCAAATAGTAATATTGCACATGAAGACTATTGCGATATTCAATTCTTTGAAATGGTTTCAGTACTTTGACAGTCATGTGGTCATTTGTGGATCATCTAATTTACCTATTAGTGTTCTTCCTGTATGGTTCTTTCTTAGAAACTGTTGCTGAAGAACACTGGCTGTTCATCCAGCTGTGTGAAATGACATTTTTGGTCATGGCTGGCACTTATTACTTTTGCGTTTTCTAAAATCACTTTATAAATAATGTTACATTAAAACAGGAAATGCACGGCAGCTGAACAGATTAACGTTAACATTAAAACCACTGACCGGTAACGTGAATAACGCTGATTATCTCATTACAGTGGTAACTATTAAGGAGTGGGATTTATTAGGCAGTAAGTATACAGTCAGATATTGAAGTGAATGTGTTGGAAGTAGGAAAAATGTGACTTTGACAAGAGATAGGATAGGATAAGCAACTAGGCTAGAACATCTCCAAAACTGGTCCAGTGGGGTTATCCAATGGTTAGTGCTTACCAAAAGTGGTCCAAGGAAGGATAATCAGTGAACTGTAAGTTCACTTGTGTGTGCGGGAAGCAAAGATTGTCTGATTCGAATTGCTGAAGAAACGAATGCTGGATCTGATAGAAAGGTGTCAGAAGACCTTCATAATTCATCACAGCTGCATACACGGGTGCATACACAAGTCAGAGTGCTTATGCTGATACCTGTCCATCTCTGAAAAGGGGCTATAATGGGCATGTTAGCATCAGAACTGGAAAATGGTGTAATGGAAGAAAGTGGCCAATCCAATGAATCATGTTTCTTTTACATTATGTGGATGGCCAAACGCATGTGTATTGCTTACCTGGGGAAGAGGCAATACCAGAATGCACTACGGGAAGAAGGCAAACCAACTGAGGCAGTGTGAAGCTGGAAAGCCTTGGTTCCTGGGATTTGTGTGGAAGTAATTTTGACACAGACCACTGACCTAAACATCAGTTTTACAGACCAAGTACATCCCTTCATGGCAACATTATTCCCTAATGGCTGTAACCTGTTTCAGCAGGATAGTACACCCTGCCACACTCCAAAATGTGTTCAGGAATGGTTTCAGAAACATGACAATGTAAGGACTAGTTCTGTACTGGACTACTAACAGACATCATTCTCTGGATACCCACTCCACAAACCCTTAACAAGGAGACAGTTACTGAGCATTTTCCTGCCGTTTTATTTTACTGTGTTTTCTTATACCCTGTTCTGGACTTTTGCCTAGTGGTTGTCTTGGTTGCCTCATATTGGATGTACTGTTTTTTGGACTTTATTGCTACGTGTTTGGTATTTTGATTCTTGTCTTTTTAACATTTTTTTCTCTGATTAAAACCCCTATTTATTGGACTATGCAGTTGGGTCCATATCTGTAAAAATTACATAGTGTGTGTGTTGATGATTTGGCATCTTTGGGATGTGCTGGACAAAGGATCCAATCCACAAAGGTTTGTGACTTACAGGACTTGAAGGATATGCTGTTAATGCCTTGGGACAAGATACCGCGGCACACATTCAGAGCTGTTGTTGAGTCCATGCCTTTACGGGTCAGAGCCGCATTGGGGGCACAAGGGGGAGCAACACAATATTAGGCAGGTGATTTTCATGTACAGCTGACTAGTGCATGTCACCTTGATTACCAACAAAATGCTAGACACTCAGATAGATAGTGGTAATACAGTTCTACAATCATATGCCTTAGATTGAATTTCAAGTCCCAATGACATAGAACTGACAGCTGACACATAGGTTACTAAACAGGCCTGTTTTGGATCAAAGAAAACATTAGGGCTGTTAAATTGACTGATGTACAGTTTTGTGGCAGTAGGCATATTAAAATAGCAGCATCCAGTCATCCTATCTGCACAGTAAACACTTGTAATTGGATTGCACACTTATGTGCTTTGATCTGTTCTTATTGCAATGATCCGGTGTTGCAGTGTTAGAACAAAGTGTTTATAAAGGAGATTAGAAAAGTACTGCTAAACAAGCTGAGATTAGTGAGTTAATTACTCCCTTGAGGTCAGGGATTACTATAACAGCTATGTGTTGATATTACTTTCTTATAAAGGGCACTCGCCGGTCAACTGACTGCTGAAGTGTACGAACAGTCTATTGGCCAATGAATCGCAACCAGTCGATATAATATTGAGTATGGTTGGCTGAACCATACTTTTCTGTTAAATTGGTGGTATGGTAATGGCATACACCAGTCAATATTCCATGACTGACTTCTCAAGTCCACTGAACCCCATACTGCTATACCGCCTCAGGTGTTTAAAGAAAATGCATATTTATTAACCATTTTCAAATAAACATGTTATATTCTATACCCATAAGTTGCATATTCTTGCCTATTTCTCCAGGCTGTGCTTATAGGGTAAGTGAAGCTGGCCCTTTTATATTTGGCAGCTCTCTTCAATGGTAAGTCTGAGCCCATTAAAAGGTGAATGGCTCAGCTTGGCTGGCCTGTGCATCCTCAGCCTCACATCACCTTCAATTTGAATTCCATTAGTTGCCCTGCCACTTTTCAAAAAATGGAAGGCCCTATTAATTACCAAAGTATGGACCCAGGGGAAAGGTGCGTGTGCAATTACAGAATTAAATCAAGTCACCGTTTAGGTTGTCAGCGCTGACAGAAATAATTTTAGTGAATTATTAAACGCCTCCACAGCAATACAGTGAAATGTCCCATTCTGAGAATGAGACTCAGTCCTTTCCTCCTAATCAAATAAAACCATTAGGGGCATTTCCTCAGGTCTTGGACATACTATTGGACAGATGCTCCTCCAAAGAATATTGTGTCCATATGTTTTGTTTGCATTATTAGAACTTCTGAAGCAACAGAGTTCACAAAGCCATATTATCACATATTATTAGCTAATCATCACAGGTAATAAAATATTAAGAAACTTTTACTTCACTTGCTATTTACTTACTGGTTTCCATCACAAGGCAATATAAGATAGATAAGCCCTCTACGGTGATGAAAATGTTACTTACTTGAAGTTTACCACCCAAAACCAAATGTTATATCTTAAAGCAAAAAGATAATGGAGCCTGTGCTATAACATATAAAAGTTAAAGCAGCACGTAATTCCTCTGCACATATTAGAGACTGCTGACCTCTTTTGCGTAAATCTGCTATGTTTGAGTTCAATATGGCTTCATAGAGTGCATTCAGCTTTAAAGCACCATATATACCTTCACATTATACTATGGCTAAACATCTACTCTTGCATATAGAAACATTAAGAATTTGACGTTTATAATACATTTATTCTTACCCAGAATATGAGGTGCTTTTCTGAGGAAAACAATCTGCTCCACAAACACGTTGCCCTTAACAGTTTTCCTCTAAAGACCTCAGGAGATATTTCTGCATGCTGCCTGTGGTTTTACATGCACACAGGAAGAAAACTGGGTCAGCAGCAAAATACAGCTATGATAGCAATAATAGATTAAACATTACTAAACAGTCATTTTCCATTAATTACAGTCATTTTGTTTGATGGTTGCCCTCATGCTTCACCATGCATTATGTGCATTTTTATAACCAGTTTCAAAATGTAGCAAATTCTTCATGAGTTCAGCTCAGAGGGTTCCAAGATGGACTTTGCTAATATCTGTGGATCTGAGGCCAGGAGTACAAAGCATAGAAAGATGAATGCATATTATCACTGAAAGCTTTCAATGTTTCCTTCTTCTGTACATTCCCATTTTGGAGATACACTGTCATCCAACAGTAGTGATTTATAAAACCTATTTTAGAAAGAAAACAAAATATGATCAGTGTGCTACTGACATTGCTTTTAGCTTTTCACTATTCTGTCACTGTTCTGTTTTGATTCAGTAATGTCTTCTTTTCAGTAAATTCATGGGGCTGAGTAATATAGAAATTACTTCTATTGGCAAGGACCTCAATAATTTGTAACACTGAACAGCAGAGCTGCATTCATAAATCATGCTTGCCTGTCTACAGTAATAATGGTCATATTAATATCCACTTTACCAGTGTTCGTCTGTCACAACTAACAAGATGATAAAATAAAAGTGTTCAAGCATTCCAAACTGCATGCACCGAATACCCAGAGCAAACCGTAGACAGACAGTTATGCCCATATCTGCATAGTGGGGAGACTCTGCGGAGCACGATAGGTTTGATTAATTAAAGCAGGTCTTTTCCTCTCCTCTCTACGTATGGACCTCACGTCAATTCTGACTTTCATCTGAACCTGAAAGGGTCTTTCAGAGCTTGAACCAGAGAATGAAAACGGTTACACTGAGCGGTTCATAAATCAATCTCACTGAAAAGGGAGCTGACTTTAAACACCTCTCACTAGCACAAATGGAACAGTAAGTGACAGAACAAAGTGAGGCAATTAAGTATGTTTTCTTAAAAGAGGGAATGTGGAAAGGCACAGCCATTCATCATTTGTCGAAACGAGTGCTGTGTGGGAGAGGTGCTGTAGGAGGGAAGGACAAAATATCAACAAGCACAGTGCAATGGAGAAGCTCACCTGAGATGTTAAAGGGGCTTTTCTAGGAGGTAATTTGAGCTTGAAGTTAATGGAAGAGTGAATGCATGGTCCTGTCTTGTCTATAAAAGTAAAACACAGCTGAAAAGTTCCAACCTTTTGATGCCATTGCCCAGTTCCATTTTTGTCTGCCCACTCCTTGATAGTGCACATTTCTTTTATAGAGGCTGGATGATAATCATCAGTAATCCAAGCACTGGTGCCTAGAATATACTGATGATGATGATGATGATGATGATGATGATGATGTTGCATGAACTACCAAAGCAGCAGCACTATATAAGTAATCTAATGATGTGTATTAATAGAACGACAACAGAGTTTCTAGCACGGCTAATACATTCTGTATAATTATTGATTACAAAATGTTGTAATTACTGTCAGTTCCTTTCTATATGTATCCTTTCTATAGTGTTACCATACTTTCTTAGAAACGTATTTCCGAACATATCCGTATTTCTAAGCATATTTAATATTGCCCCTTGACGCAGCTTCAACAGCGTTCACTCCTTTTTTAGGGCAGCTGGTGGCCTAGTGGTTAGGGAGTTGGCCCTGTGATCAGAAGACATGGGTTTGAATCCCAAGACTGCTAGTGGCACCACTGTGGTACCCTTGAGCAAGGTACCGTCCCCACACACTGCTCCCCAGGTGCCGTGTTCCTGGCTGCCCACTGCTTAACTTGGTGAATGGGTTAAATGCAGAGATGAATTTTGTGCTGTTTACACTGTGTGCTGTGGTGTGTTCACGTATGACAAAAGATCATTTCACTTCACTCTTTTTCTCAGTATCTTATAGTGTAGCAAACTAGAATATTAGCAATAACTACATTTAATCTGGAACACAAATGGCAACTGATCCCAATGTACTGGAAGGAGTTAGTTTATGTTCTTGGTCATGTTAAGCACAGTTCATCACACGTGACCCATTTAAAGAGATAAATGCAGGTTCCTTTGATTAAATTCTGCCATCTTTTCCGAATAATTTTACAACATAACAACTACAGTGATGGCCGACATCCCTAAGATCCTTTGTAATTTAATTACTCTCACTCTGACACAGTGGGTATGTAATGTGACTTGATCCATTATGATATGTTTAATCATATGTTTACCTCTGAAACTCATCATGCAATGAAAATAATAATAATATGTCACATGTACCTTGTTCACTCGACATCTTGCCTCCAGTCCAGTCCGCCTCCTGTGCAGGTCCTGGAGGACTGGCATGGTTAATAAGACTGTAGTTTTCCCTCTGTCCCTAGGCCCAGCCTCACCACCCCTTGCATGTTCTCCCTCTTACTCTCAACATCTCCCAGAATACAGCCCTGCCAGTGCCACTGACCTGTGGTAAGAGGGAAATCAATAGTCAATTCCATTTTGCAGCCTGCTTGTGACAGGTACTAGATAGGAGTGGATTGGATGCTTGTAAGGAGCAGAAGCGTGAGTCTAAGCTTGTCTGCCCTCACTCCACCCCCACACCCTCCGGACACATACACACACACACAAAACACAAACACACACACCTGCACAGTCAAGCTTTCTCTGTGCACTGTGCTGTTTCCCACTACACCTTTTATTTACAGATGTATAGTAGATGCTTCACATGAGAATTCTGGCAATCTAATTATCTATGTTCTGCCCACCAATATATTATTTTGTAGAACTAATAATAATAATAATAATAATAATAATAATAATAATAATAATAATAATAAGCTTAATAAAAAAAAAAAAAATAATAATAATCAACATCATCATCATCATCATCATCATCATTTTACTACTACTACTACACTAGAAAAAAACTTTGTTTTCATGTTGTTTTACTCAAAACTAAACATACAATAAATTTGTCACCACGCTCACGTCTAGCTTCTATTATTAGAATGTTTAGTTCATCGACTATTACATTACTTAAAACAACACTTGTGTTATTTAACAAAATCAGTACCACGTACAACTGTTCGATTCTTTTCTCATGTATGCAAAATGATGTTCAAAACGAGCTGTAATTAATACTTCATGTGTACATGAACTGTTTGTATGCACGTGCAAGTTACTCGCAATAAGTTAAACAGGAAAGGTTTTGTTTTATGACCCTGGATCGGGTTCAATCAAATGAAGGATCCTGGCCCTAAAATGTACAACACACTTCTAAAAAGACCAATTAAAGTTAAATACCTTATTACTGGCTCAGGCGGTACAGTGGTTATTTGAAATGTACACTAGAGATAACAGCGTCAAGCAAGTCAATAAAAATGAAAAACCAAAAGAAGAATACAGATTTTACCTCACTGCCTCCATTTGTACATATTTTTAAAAGCAAGACTCAACATATTTTAGAAGCAAGAATTAACTAAACAGGGGAAAGCACATTTAGTTTTGGTTCACTCACAATTTCTTTTTTGTTTTCTCCCATACAAGATCTGTGGTATTATGTAATCAAACATTATACCCTTTAAATTGACTCTTAGATACATGCTGTGACTCAGTACAGACACTGACTCAGTCACTCTTTTGTCTTTTACTAGGTTAGCTGTGCAATATGACATGTCCAAGATTTCATCCAGTACTACACAGATGAAGGAAAATGTGTATTTTATTAGCATAGAACATCAATTTCCTACATCTTCATGACACTGGACTAGGCTATATACCAATTTTTGTTTTCTCTGTTTCCTCATAAACACTTTTGGTCTACTAGTAAAAAGGTGAAACAGAACACAAGAGTGGGTTCATAACTGTCTGAAAATGAAGGACATAGAATCATTAAACATAATTTAACAACTGACCTGCCATCCTTAACATATACTGGGATTTAAGATTTCACATACCCCAGATCTCTTTTCACACACCCTCATCTGCTCTACTGCCGTGACATCAGAGAGTTTACAACATTTCCTGTTTTTGTTGCGCAGCCATGCCAATTTCGTCTGTCTTCTCGGAAGATTGGTCCTGATGGTCAAGGAATGGAGCTTTTGGTAAAAAGCAAACCTGTAAAGGACATGAACTGCACAAGTGAAGTTGTGGCTCAGAAAAAGGAATGGGTGATTAATAGAATGGTATAGATCATGTCTGATCAACACCATGCTGAGTGTCCAGAACATGTTCAGCTACCTACAGCTACCTTCACAAAATTTGTGAACTTGTAATATACTTGTATACTAGCACTCATTCGCCATAGCAACAAAATAAGCCAACCTTATATGTGTAAAACTGTTGTCCATAGCTCATCATTCTTAGCACATTTAACTATATGTACTGGAATTGTTTTTTTCAACTGACATTAAAGACACTTTACAGAACCCAGGTCCAAGTCCCTAGAGAGTAACCAAGAGTGACAAAGGTAATGAAAAACGTTCTAAAGCTGAGGAAGAAACCTCAATACTCAAAAGGGGAACCCATCCTCTACTGTTCAGACAGCAAGAGAGAGCTAGGCTTAACGCAGAAAATGTGAAGTGTGATTGCATGGTTGCTACCCAAAACATTGGTTTAATGGCTAGAAAAAAGTTTGTGTTCAAAAAATGCTATCACCATGGATTCAAACCAGTGTCTCTTCTGACTTCATTCAGTGCCTGGCATTTTACCACTGAACCACCAAAGGGATGTTACCTCCTGTCTCCTACTAAGCCATTTATGGTATACTACCACTACATACGGTTGCAGCAAACCGCTGTCACCCGTAAATGGGTGGGAACATGCACATAGCCATGATCACATGCTGATTATTTTTAATTAAACCACAACTGGCAGTGACACACACCTTTTTATGACTGAGCTTTGTTTTAGAATCTTGAAGTCTGTTTATAAGTCTGTTGTGACTTTTGCTCCGTAAGCCTGAATCGTTGTTCTGCGTTTTGTTGCTTTTTGGCCACCATAGCTGTGACGTCACAGATTCCAATGTTAGGAAAGATCAATATTCGGCCCCTGATCAATCAATCTAAAATCTGAATACACACGCAATGCATCGGATATTAATGAAGCGTTAATAGTCGCAGGATCAATTACAATTGTCTGTGTAAGTAGTAGTAGCCTCGGTTAGGGGAGGGCGCAGTACACGCAGGTGATCGTTGATGGTCAAACTGGTCTGGAGGGCAGGTGAGCAAGAGACCTGACAATAGTTGATCTGTCTAGAAGACGGGTGAACAAGAAAGCCTGACGATGGCAAATCAAGGTGAACCAGTGGACAGTCATTCCCTGCAGGAAAGACAAACTGCCTACTAGAGAAGTGCAGTCCTCTACCACACTTATCTCCAAGTACACCTTGTGGGTGTGTGGACCATAGTTCATCTATTTCTAGATCTATTTCTAGTTTGTGTCATCCTCTAGTCTTTCATCAGTGTGCAGTTTCTGACTATAGGAAAACTGTTGACTGGATATTTTGGTTGACAGACTATTCTTAACTCAACAGTGATGTTTGAGATGTGCTGTGCCAGTCACACACAACAGACAATTTCATGCCACAGTGATGTTGAGGTCATTGCTGTGCTTAGAATAAACAACCAGAATGAGCCATTTGAATAATATTTAGTCATTGGTGGTTACGGTAGTTCCCAGTAACTCTAAACCTACTAAGTGCCAACCCTTCAAATGATTTTTTCAGTTCATTGTCTATGATTCTCTGAATGATGGTTCATTCTGAAAGACATCTTGCCTGTCTGGAGAAGATTAGCTGATCTTTTCACTTGCATATTCTTGAACCCAAAGATTTTGTTATGGTTTTGTAGCTTTTCCCCTGGACCTCTCCAGGGTGTTTTTCTGCCTTTCATCTGTGACCACTGGAACAGGTTCCTGCTCCCCTCACCCACCCCTACCACGATCCCTGCAAGTCTGGTTAACACTGTTTGGAATTATTTGAAAAATATTACAAAATAGGTGTTGACTTGGCCTCCAAAACGTGCTGGTCCATCTGATCCATGGATGCCCAACCTTACAACTTAAACTTAAAGGATCTGCTGTCTTGGTGATAGATACCACAGCACACCTTCAGAGGTCTTGCAAAGCGCATGCCTTGACGGATCAGGGCTGTTTCGGTCACACAAGAACTATATTATACAATGTTAGTCAGGTATTTTATAGCTGTTGTTTACATATTTGCAAGTTTTACATTCCCCTTTTTACATGAATCATAATTGCAAAAATACAATCAGTCTTGTAACAGAATAAAAGAATAGGTAGTACAATATATAGCTTCGATCTATACAGCTTCACTTAAGTAGTATTTTTTTTAAACCATTCATATTTTACTCTCCTACTCTTAACTCCCATAAGCTTAAATACTGGTACAATAACATGTGAGCTATATTGTAACCGTTGCAATTTGTCATTTAGAAGCATGTATGTTGCAGCAGTAACATTACAACTTTTCAACCAAATGTGTTCAGTATTAAGAAGCTTGTGTATTTCTATAATAATATTACTTTTCACTGATCTTATTTTACAGAAACACACAATTTTATTCAGATGCTGCATGCAGAGTGCCTTGTGATCTATTGCTAACCATGGACAGTTAGTGATTTGACCATTTAACGACAACAAACCCATTGAAATACATTTAGAACACTTTTCTACACTTTTCAACAGAACATACTTTGTAGAGCTATAAACTGGATTTAGCACTTCCCCCAAAGGAATATTAATGTCTTTGTGTGTTTTACCTGTTGAGGTTAATAATTAAATAATGAACTCTTAATTGTGTCATATTTCTGCATCTTTATGATGACAGAGGACAGACACAGTGAGAGTGCCTCTCCTGGCTTAATCAGTACAGAAACCAGTACCCAAAGTAAACAGATTAAATGAAAATAATTAACAACAAAAATAAAAATAAATTTACACTAGAAACAGTGTAAACATTTCCTATTGTCACATTAATTTTCCATTATACACACAAACACATTTTCTTTCTTATTTGATATCCATTTAAATTTCTTTTCAAAGATTAATTTTAGAGCTGTTAAGTTTGCAGTGTTAACTGATTACATCCACACTTTGATTTCTATTATTTTAGAGACTTCCTCACAGTTTATCCAAGAAATGTGAAGCGATGTTTTACCATGTTTTGCCATTCTTATAAGCACTTGCAACATTCAGTCTTAAGACAGTGGTAGGTTGCATTTTCTGCTTCTTGAAGTCTAAGGCGAAGTCTTCCATTTCAAATTTAGATCAAATTTGTCAGATGTTCAATGTTTTAGTGCAAATGCTCTTATTTGTCTTATTTTTCTTTTCTTAGTAACAGTTTCCCAACAGCTACACATCCTTTCAATATCGTCTCTCAGTAGATGGATGAACAGAAACATCTGTGGATTTTTTCAGACCTGAAGTCTCTCTCAAGGATGAAAGCTTTAAGTACTGTTTTAGATGGTGACAGTTTGGTGGTTTCCCAAGTCTTGAACATTTGTTAGGGCTCTTATTTTCAATGCATTTTTAAAGACATTTTAAAACTCCAGCTTTTTAAATTATTTTCCTTTTCCTGTCATCTTCTATATGTTGCACGATTCTCTTCTAATCTTGTTTACTTATAAAATCACTTCTTTAGCTATTTTAGCTGCATGTGAGGAAAAAGTGTGAATGGCAGCTGAGGTGTGTGTGAGTTGCTGTTTGTGTGAATATTAATGCCTTTATGATTATTTATAATATCAACAAGAGCTTTAAAAAAACAGCTTGTTGAGAGTACCCAACTGTTACTGACTACTTTTAGATTACGAAGGACTGAAGAATTGAAGTGGCAACATGGACCCAACCTTAAGAAGTGGACAAATTAAATACTGATGGATTTGATACACTTGTGCTGGTGGCTTCTGCATAAGATAAGATAAGATAAGATAAGAAAGAACTTTATTTATCGCAAGGCAAATTCTTTTAGCAAGCTCAGAGACAAGAAAGAATAAAAGATAACAGAAAAATATAAAAGACAGTAAATAATAGTGCAACAAGAAGAACATTATTGTAACAAATTTTAATTACATATGTGTCTTATTTTGTTGTTTTTTTTGGTCTGACAAAAAATTGTAAGTTTTTGATAAAAACTAGAGGGTGTTCTATGACTTTGCATAGTATTGTATTAACTTATTACACTATACCTATGTTAAGATAAGGACATGTAATTAAAATGAACTCTGTTGTTTTTATTTGTTTGTTTATATGTTTTTTGAAAATGGCCATTGGCAAGCATTTTGGCTCGCTGAGGGTGTCAGGTTTCTTGCGGCATACATGCAGAAAAGATTCATATATTTATTTTAGAGGACCCCATGATATTTATTGAAAAATACAGAGGACAAAATGCATCAACTTTGGAACATTTTATTCACCATAGTGTCTGATAGATTTTTCCTCATAAATTAAAATAGTTCAGACGCTCAGATGTTAGTCTTAGGCTTCTCCACCTTCTTCTTCTTTTTTTTGTACTAATCATGTGATCCCCTTAGATAAATGCAGAACATTAGCGCTATTCTGGTCAAATGTAGAGAGTGATTACACAAGTGCGATCAGATTGGTCTGACCTTGTCTCTGTGCTGTTAAAGAGAATGAGAGCGCTCCCAGGCCTCTGTGTTTTATGTG
Source organism: Brachypetersius gabonensis (assembly GCA_037577145.1). NCBI lineage: Eukaryota > Metazoa > Chordata > Actinopteri > Characiformes > Alestidae > Brachypetersius > Brachypetersius gabonensis. The sequence goes on from JBBJLR010000007.1 coordinate 13,572,277, forward strand.
GTGAGTGCTGTTCTCTGATTACATGTCTTTGTTTACCTTAATCTTTCATTCAGTTTTCTGAATGATCTTTACACTCAAGTCACATATTTGATTGTAAATATGTATTGTGATATGTATGTACCAAATATGCCAATATTAATTTATTTATTTACTAACTTTCTTACTTATTTATTACTTATTTATTTACTTACTTACCTATGTACTTATTTACTTACTTTCTTACTTGTTTATTCACTTATTTAGATCCATATATTTTAAGAACAGAATCATATTTTAAGTTCAAAATGACTGTAACTATTAATTATTCAATGTGTGAATCTATCTGAAAGGTTCTGCCATAAGAGTTCAGCCAAAAGTTTGGTACGTTCAGAAATAGATTATGGTGACATTCTGTAGTATTACTATTCTTATTTTAAAAAAAACAAACTCTTTTTTAAAACTTCTTAAAAGTGTTCAAAAATAACAAAGGATAATTTAAAATGCTCGATAGTGAGATTTGACTTTCTAATATATTAAATGTAAAGTTTAACATGTTCTGTCACAAAGGAGGATGTGAAAGGGATTTATTTTTCAAACCCAGTTCTCCTTCTTCTTCTTCGAATATTGTGCAATAGTGCTTCGCTAGATTGAAGAATCGAGGTCTGACAGTTAAATATATTCATATTTTAGAGTGGTCACTAAAAGTAGTAAGTGACAGAATAACATGTGGACATATAGAAAAACAATACATAATCTCAAAATACTATTAAAACTGTACATATTTCAAATAACAGTGAAGAAAACACATGCTGGCTTATTTTAAAGACTTTCTACAACTGACCTAAAAAGAGCTAAAGATAAAACATCTAAGCATTAGAGATGAACCAGGAGAACTAGGTAGTTAAGAGTAAGCTAATGTCTGAACTCACATTCTAAAGTCATTGTTTGGGTCAAAAAGGAGTGGAACACTCCTTATGCCTGGGGTCCTTAAACTCTGAGCTTGGAGGGCTGGTGTCCAGTCTGGTAGTTTACCAAAAAAAAAAAAAAAAAAAAAGTTTGTATCACCAAACTGAGCTGGACTGTGGCCTCCCAGGACCAGATTTGGGGAGTTCTGCCTTATACCATAAGAGCTAAATAAAAACGAATTTCTCACATGAGGATAACAAGAGATCAGCAGAGAGAATTTTACCTCCATACTGTATAGCACTCGCTATATATAAAAGAGCAGTCATTTTCCTCACTAGTATCACATGTTATTTTCATGAATCCAATTCACGGATTCAAACAAAGCAATTTATGGCAGAAGAGATCCTAAACAGCCCATATATAGGTCATTTGTTATGTTCTGCCATATTTGCAATAATACAATAACTTTTTGGTTGATAAATGGAGGCAAACCAAGAGAGAGCGAGAATAAGAGAGGGAGAGAGCAAAAAAAAAACACCCACATAAGCAATACTGAGGTTCTTTAATGGAAAATGAGAAATTGGCAGTCTCATTTGTGTTCACAAGCACATTAAATCATGGTGCTGGAGCAACATGCCAGGCGGTCACAAAAGAAATAACTACAAATATAATAACTGCTCTCTCCCCAGCAGGCTGCAAAGCACATTTAGGAGCCACAGGCAATTAGCCCCTGCAATAGGGAGAAACGCTGAAAGGCAAATGCCGAGAAGTGAAGGCCTTTATGTGAGCCACTGATAAGAAAAGAATGGAGTTTAACGTCAGAACTGCCATCTTACTAATCTTACAAACACACACATACACACTCGCATACACACTCACACACACTCGTATATACACATATATACACACACACTCACATAATATATATCACAGAGGTTGATTGTGTTGGAGAGACCCAATTGTATTATTCCATGGGTAAAAAAAATAAACTTACACTCACATTTCAATAAAAAAATAATAATATTCTCATACAAAGAGCAGGTGTGGTTGAATTTACGAACAGCGTCATCATGCTGCCCAGCATCTTCATTCATTACACATGCTGCTTAGCAACAAAGTGTGAGGTGAAGCCTTAGACTTGAGTTTTGCTATACTTTTTCTTAAATATAATTACTCAATTACATATTCAGTTACATTGTGAGCTGTGCAGTAAATTACATATACGTTCTGTATCGACAGAGTCAAATTTGTTTTGATGTCAAGCAATGATAATGTTTTCTCCTTCCACAAAACACATGCACCACTAGCTTCAAAAATTAAACCCATAATGAAATATTTCCTTGTCTACAAGCACGGCATGGACTGAAAGTTTAGACAGAATTTCTCTGCCTATTTTAATGTGCTATGAGTGAAAAATAATTCATACTAAATAATCGTATTCTCTTTTTTTTATTGTCACAAATGTTTCTTAAGGGAATTAAACATAAAAGCCACAACACAGACACTGAGAACAATAAGAAAAAATGATTAGCCCGCTCTGCTTGCTAGGCTAAAGGACCGATAGTGGAAATGGAAAAGACAGCAGTGTGTGTGAGATTAGAAGCTCACATAGCAGGTTGCTCAACACACTGACATTTCCTGCTCCTTTTTTGGCCCCTGTGGCTCAGGATGGAGCTAACGGTACACCACAAAACAGCCAAAGCGAGCAGAACACACAGGAGAGAATTGAGAGGAATGTCCACTCCTGGCAGGAGCTTATCAGACTAACATTTGGAAGCTTTGCTTTCTCTCTATCTAGAAACATCTCCCTGTACATCAGGCATGGAGGCCTAAGAATCCTACATACATGATTTGTTCCTGCTCCGAGACGACTGCTGCTCCTTACGCTGCGTATGTGCTTCACCTCTTCGTTTATTCTACATTTTGTTCTTTTCTTGTGCCACATTGTTGTTGTTTTTTTTCATCTTGTTGAGGTTAATATTACCTTATGCTGTATTCTTTAATATCTCACCTTGCCTTTTAAAAATGGCTTTAAAATGTGTGGAGTATTTCCACCATAACACACTGAATATAGGATATTTGGTTAATATAGTGAGCGTCATTAATGATCTAAAACCTACTGTTCAATCTCTTGCAGGTTTTAACATCATGGCGCTTGGCTGGATCTCAGTACATGTGGTGCTCGTATCAATTATGTGTTCATTCACAGCAAGTAAGAGAAAGACTGCATTTTATTCCAGATATCTTTTTCTTGTAATTGCAACATTTACATTTATTTATCTGAGACCAACTATAGTCTTGAGCTACAGTCGCGGAGTTCACACAGATTTCGCTCTGGGACGTGGACATGATAACAGCATGTATGTTTCACAAACCTGTTTGTAGAAAATAGTTCCAGTGTGGTGATGGCTGACCTATGCCGACTGCCCAATTCGAGCTCAAGCCAGCTAACAAGCTACCTAGCAAGCTATTGTAGCCATCTACAGTTGATTCAGTTAGTTAGAAGCCAACCAGTCAACTGTGATCAAATGGCATAGACATTTCTACACCAATTGAATTACCTCCTGTATTCAATATCCTGGGACGTAAAGAAATATGTCACAAATGTCAATATGCCAGCAAAGTGTGCTGCCATCTGTGTCCTTGGGTGCTAGAATGGCGCCTATAAATAAAATGTATTATTATTATTATTATTATTATTATTATTATTATTATTATTATTATTATTATTAAGACCATCAGTTAAGTGTTTACATGATTAACTATTGTGGTCTATTTGTCTCAGTGAAGTTAAACTGAGGAAAACTAAGTTAAACAAAAAAGTACATAAATAACTGTTTGTTGATGTTGTAAATAATGCATCTTTAATCAAACACATTTTCATTCTGCAGCCTGTATTTAGTATTCACCATCTCATTCTGTATTTTTTGGTTCCTCTAGAGCAGGGGTGTCAAGCTCTGGTCCTGGAGCACCGGTGTCCAGCACGGTTTGATGGTTCTCCTCCTCAATTACATTCACTAAACCTGGCAATTAGCTGGCAAGGTGAACCAGGTGTTTCTGAGCAGAGAAATCACCAACGTGCTGGACCAGTTCGACACTCCTCCTCTAGAGAATGTCATGTACCAAACACATCTCATTCTGAACTGACAGCAGTCTCAAATTCACATGCTTCTGCAAATCTGCACCAATTTACACTCTCAGGACAAATTTTACACCAGCATAACCTTGATCCGAGTAAAGCAGAAACATACTGTAAGAGTATTTGATTCAAAGCAAAATCCTCTTTTCCCTCTTGATATTGTGGCATACCTACAAATAATAAAGAACTAGTTTTTTTACGACAGAAAGGCAAAGGAATAAGTAATACTGGCCTTCAGTTAAGCAAATTATTTTCTCATGTGCACTCACATGATGCCATATAAGAACCAGTTTTATTTATTATTTTATGTATACAAAGACCTGTGTAAAAAACCTTTTTTAAGTCTAAAGAACTTCTACATGGTGTCAAGGTTCTTTCTATTGGTCCTGAAGCCATTTGTCTATGCCAACCGATCAGGAAAACTTATTTTGAAGATTATTTTTTTAGATTTTATGGATCAGAGAAATGTCTATGAAAGAAATCATCAGTTCGGTCAGCTGGCGAGATCAAAGATACATTTACAGCAAGGCTGTGACATCTTTCACCACATATGTCGAAACAGACCAGTTGTTGAGAAGGTGAACTGCAACATTGTATTTCATAAGGCTTAGGGTGGGGGAGAGGTTGCTGACTCTCTTGTTTTAGCATGGAGTCTGCTTTCATATCCTTGTATTTATTCTTCTTCACATCTGTTGTTCTCTAAAGGTGTCGGAGCATCACCATGTGCTGAGGTCCATGGTCCATCTACAATGGTTCTGATTGGTTCAACTGTCAAAGCTTCCTGCCACATCAAAGAAGACTGTCCACTAACGAAAGGCCAAGATTTCAGTGTGGCGTGGCCTTACAAAGCTAGTTTAAGCTACAGTAATATGGACAGTCAGGATAATAGGGTTTCTGAAATCCTCCTATCTAATTTCACAAATGTAACTGTGATGCTGGAGTGCGCCATCTGCAGAAATGAAGACTGCCGAGTAGTTGCGGGACTGGAAATCAAATCAGCAAGTAAGGATTTCCCTGTGGTTTCAAACTGGATTATACAGTGCCTAACTACAGATCACTCTGATCTGATCTACCCATCATTAATGCACTGAAAGTTAACTTTATGTAGAAAAAAGCATATTCATGAAATTGTCAAAAACTCATTACTTTATTGACCCTATTTACAATGTCAGTAGTAACTTTTATATAGTTGACATTTTCTAGATTTTTAGTTTACAAGTATAATTCTTGCATGAAGTGCAGTTTTCAGTGTCCACTTTGTACATTCATGGTGCACATCGGACTCTTAAGAGGACCTTCTCACCTGAGTTAACAATCCTGTCTTTTAAGGTCCTCCACCTTCCCCTCAGAACTTGGCTTGTGTGTTAAATATTACTGAACCTTTCTCTTGGCTGTGCACATGGGATCCCGGTCACGGAACTTCGAGGATTCCAACAAACTATACTCTGCACACAGAAATCAAGTACTCAGTTTCTTGGCACTCAAGCAGTACAAAGTTTCCACATAGTTGACCATTCAAACACTAACTGTTTACACAGCTGTGGTTATGGACATGTTTTCTGCAGAGATGTACCCCAGAAGTTTGTCTATGTTCCGGCACCTGGGAAGCATTTCTACAGGGTCCCACGTGAAGGGTTCACTTTATTTAGTGAGGTGAAGGTTCAGGTGGTGGCCGTGAACGCCTTGGGCCAAGCCACCTCTGAGCCCTTGGTGTTAGACCCGATGGAAACAGGTTAGAAATGCTTCTGAACACTATCTAAAGAAAACACATACACTGTTCATAAACATGAGCAGAGTTCAGGACCTCCTGTTCATGTCATTTGTTTCTTTAACAGTTAAGCTGGATCCTCCAGAGGTGCAGTGGGTTGGAGCAGAGAAGAATGGATGCCTAAGACACAGATGGAGTCTCTCAGCGCCACTGAAGTGGATTTGGAAGACCTTATTTATGGAGATCAAACTTAAACCTAAGAATGACGAGGCTATGGACAGAGAAAAGGTTACTTATCAATGTATTATTTTCAGACATATTTGTCAAGTAAAAAAAATATTGTTAAATTACTATCAAATCAATCTGAAGAGAAGTTTGTTTGGTAAAACAAAGAAGAAATGAAGAGACGTAAGATTCTGTAATACTGATCATAAAGTCACGATACAATTAACCCCCAGAATGCCTCACAATTACAGGATATTTTTAGATTATTACCGTAGATTACTGTATACATTATAAAATATATTTTGTATCTAGCTATAGTATAACATAGTTTATACCATATACATACTATTACTAAATAAACTAAAAGCAGTTGGTAATATGAGAACAGTTTTCAAATGTAATTCGTACAGATTACTTTTATTCTGTTACTGGCAATTCTGTTCTTTTAGAGATTATAGAAATGTATGCACAAGTGAATTATGAACGGGTGCACCTTTAGTAGCTGAAATAAGCAATTAGGAGGGAAGTTTACAAACTTATTTGTAACACATCATTATTTAAATCTTTACATATATATTTGTATTAATGTGTTCATTTTATTTGGAGTGTTTTAAGGGTTCTAGTGAAACTCAATAGATTATAAACCCTGTCTTAAATTTAGGGTTAAGGTAAGGTTTGGATTGAGGTTAGAGTGAGTGTTATGTTTAAACGATGAGGTAAAGGTGAATATATTTTTTTCTTGAATGTCAATTCAAAACGATTTACAGTGAAATTATTATTAATATTATTATATAGTTTTGTATGCACACAGTGGATGCACGTTTCATTTGTGCACTTAAAACATTTGATCGCACAGGTTACCTCAGGAAATGTCAAGTCTGGTGGCCAAGTTAAGGTCTGTGGTCTCCTTCATGGGATGCTCTACCAGTCTGAGATGAGGGTGAGGTACCGGAACAGCTCATGGAGCGAGTGGAGTCAGCCCACAGAGGCTACCACACTCATTACAGGTACTTATTCTTTCATGCCTGTTGCCACTTTAATTATCATGTCAACTGAAAATTCGAAGTATTTGAAAGTGCTGTGTGGAGGATTCTAGCATGAAACCACTGAAATACTCCGATGTAGCCAGACATTTGACCAGAGCATGAAACACTTCTTCAGTCTTGTGTAACAAGCTGGGAATTACTCCAGTCAGTCACATCCCTCTGACAGCTGAATGCAATTTAAACTCAAAGCAATTCCCATGGGTGTGACATAGAAGTACCACTGCCTAACATTCAGAGTATCCACTGGAATCTACTGAAGAGCTCTGAGAAAACATAACCCACAAAAGATCCAGCTGTGAGTTGTCAGCCGAATATGATTCTAGTCTTGCTCTGCTCTGAAGCCAAATCATTCATATTTTTTGTTTAAGCCTTTGAGAAGTTTGAACTCAAAATATATTTGTGTGTGTGTTTGCTTACCAACCACTGACTGTAAGCACAAACAAGGAAGGCTTGTTCAGGTCAAGGCAAATCAATAGATATTAGTCATATCTTCCTTTCCTGAGATTGGCCATATGACTTATGTAGTCATAAATCTTACTCTCGCTGTGGCCTTATAAAATTCAAATGTATTTTTATAACAATCATTTATTTAGTGTGCAGTAGAAAGGGTGATGAGAACGGTCCATGCAACAGAGTCTCTAAAAGCTTCACTTAATCACCAGCACTGCTTGATAAATGTTAAAAGCCTCAGTGTAGTGATGTGTGCTGCATCGATCCGTCTCTTTTCAGCTCCCACCGGCCGCCTGGTCACATGGTTGAAGCTATCGAAGCACCCAACAAAGGGGTATTACCAGGCAGAACTGTTTTGGAAGGTGAGAGGCTTACAAAAACATCACCTCACAGAGCTGTATATCAGAGGGCTTGGATTGTTTAACCCTTTAAACTTATCTTTGTCTCTATCTGTGGGTTCACACTTCAGTTCCTCACTAGATAACATGTATACTGAGCTGCATGTAAACTGTATTTAGTGGACCTGGGGTTGGACAGTAATTTGACATATTGCAGACGAGATCTGTGTGATTTCCAAGAAAAATCTGCAATGTTCATAGTTTTTACAAGTCTACTAAGTAATATTTCCGCAGCAAATTACCTCCTTTCATTTTACTACTTTGCTGTTTGGTTTGGAGACTCTGAGGAAAAGACAGGAAGCAGAGGTGCAGTTGGAAAAACTGCAAATATTAAGATTTGCACTGGGAGTGTCTAGGATGGACAGGATCAGGAATGAGTTTATTAGAGGGACGACTCAAGCTTATACTGGAGGAAAAGTCTTAGAGGTGAGAATACTTGGTTTGGAAATGTGCTAAGGAGAGTCTCTGAGTGTGTTGGGAGAAGGATGTGGAGAAGAGACTCTGAGTGTGTTGGGAGAAGGATGTTGAGGAGAGACTGAGTGTGTTGGGAGAAGGATGTTGAGGAGAGACTCTGAGTG
>JBBJLR010000007.1:13599285-13613757 GCA_037577145.1 Brachypetersius gabonensis
TATATATATATTTAAAAAAAAATAAAAAATATTTCTTTCACTCATGGTTAGAGTTTGTACTCCTGACAGACGCTTGCATCTTTCACCCAGTGCTGCATTGACGTTTTTTGGATTCTAAGTCATGGGGAAAGTAAAAGAATTGTCAAATGATCTGCGGGAAAAGCCAGTTGAACAGTAAAAGGATATAGGAAAATATCAAAGGAATTGAAAATGCCAATCAGCAGTGTTCAAACTCTAATTAAGAAGTGGAAAACTAGGGGTTTTGTTGAAACCAAACCACGGTCAGGTAGACCCACTAACGTTTCAGCCACAACTGTCAGGAAGACTGTTTGGGATGCAAAGAAAAACCCACAAATAACTTCAGGTGAAATACAGGACTCTCTGAAAACATGTGGCTTGGCTGTTTCAAGGTGCACAATAAGGAAGCACTTGAAGAAAGATGGGCTGCATGAACGAGCTGCCAGAAGGAAGCCATTACTGTGCAAATGCCACAAAGTATTCTGGCATGAGTTATTTGGAGGGATGAGTCTTAAATTGAACTTTTTGGCAACAACCATAAACGTTACATTTGGAGAGGGGTCAACAAGGCCTAAGCTACACCATTCCGATCCACGGTGGTGGACCACTGATGTTTTGGGGATGTGTGAGCTACAAAGGTACAGGAACATTGGTCAGCATTAATGGAAAGATGAACGCAGTAAGTTATCAAAAAATACTGGAGGAGCAATCATCAGTCCGGAAGCTGTGCATGGGATGAACTTGGACATTGCAACAAGACAATGATCTAAAACACAAGGGTGGCCATCTCAGTCTCCTGACCTCAATATCATTGAGTCACTCTGGGGAGACCTCAAACATGCAGTTCATGCAAGACAGCCCAAAAATGTACAGGAACTGGATGCCTTTTGCCAGGAAGAATGGGCAGCTTTACCATCTAAGAAGATAAAGAGCCTCATCCACAATTACCACAAGAGACTTCAAGCTGCCATTGATGTTAAAGGGGGCAATACACAGTATTAAGAACTGGGGTATGTACGTTTGATCAGGGTCATTTAGGTGGTTGTTTGACAATAAATAGCTTCAGCCAACCACTGAGTGAAAGAGAAGTTGTTGTGTTATCATTCATATTCTCTGAAAAATGGTTAAGAAATCATAAATACTGCCAGGGTATGTAAACTTATGAGCACAACTGTATATACACGTGTATTCCTTATCTCATCTCAATACGTGCAATATTTTAATGCTTAAATTGTGACCTGTAAATTGTTTTCTATCCACAACATCATGTTTTGATGTTTATTGTCTATACTGTGTTTACTGCCTGCATTATGTCACTTGTCTGTATTTGTTTTCACCGTTAAGTAGCCCCTACAGTTTCGTTGTATGTGTAGCATCTCATTTGTCATACATGAACACACCACAGCACATAGTGTGAACAGCACAAAATTCTTTCTCTGCATTTAACCCATTCACCATGTGACGCAGCTGCAGGCAGGAACAAAGTGCTCAGGGATCAGTGTGTGATGACGGTACCTTGCTCAAGGGTACCTCAATGGTGCCACTAGCAGTCCTGGGATTCAAACTCAACCTTCTGATCGCAGGTGCAGATCTCACACCACTAGGCCTCCAGCTGCCTCCACAGTAAACACATGCACTGTTCCCCACTGTAGAAATTCTAAGTAATACTCTTTTAACAGAACTGATATGCCTGACATTAGATGGTATGTGTTGTGTGTACTAGTCACTGTCCTAGAGCAACCATCCTGACTGTTATCTCTGACTGAGCAGCTACGCGCATGCGTGTAATCTGCAGCAGTATGGCGAGTCCTGATTGGTCGTTGTTCGTCGTGACCTGGCAACCGAGTTTGAGCTTAGAGACGCCTGTCCGTCTTGCCTCGGCTTATTCCATTAGAGACAAATCCTCCCTCCGCGGAGTCAGTCTGCGATATTAACGCCCCTGCTGCTTTTATCGAGATATAGGGACCATGTCGACGAGAACATTACCTCTACTTTTCATCAACCTTGGTGGAGAAATGCTGTACATCCTGGACCAGCGACTCCGAGCCCAGAATATCCCGAGTGACAAAGCCAAGAAAGGTGAGCCGAGCTGAGCAGACAGATATGACGAGGCGTGTCTCCCTCACATTACTGCAGGAGGACATACACTTTGGGACCAAATGGGTCGTATTTATACGAGAAGCCAGTTTGACAGCTTCACTTCTTTCCATTTTGGCTTGGAAATGAACGTCCAACGTCTGATCAGCCTCATGTTTACATCAGCCAAGATACGATAAGAGAACCCTTTATTTACATTACAGAGTGGACAGTACAAAAGTAAAACCAGCATAACAATAGAATAAAAGCTATACAACAGAACAGTACGGTGACCTAGTGGTTAGGGAGTTTCCCCTGCGATTAAATGGCCGAGGGTTCGAATCACAGGACTGCTAGTGACACCTCTGAGGTACCCTTGAGCAAGGTTCCATCCCTACACACTGCTCCCCTGGTGCTGTGTTCCTGGCTGTCCACTGCATCACTTGGTGAACAGGTTAAACACAGAGAAAGAATTTCCCACTGTTCACAGCTGTGGTGTTAACATATGAGAGATGGTCAGTTTACACAAATTAAAAAGTACAAAAATACATACAAAAATAGAAATACAGAAGTTTGTGCGTATGGAGATATACATAGGTATTGATAAACCTCCATACGTTTATAAAGAATAAAGAATATCACTACTTACGCCAGTATTATTTGTATACTACTGATCTCTACTCAATGCAATAACGCACTCCTAACTACAATCTGTGTCATAAAAAATTGATTTATCTGTAATTTGTACGTTATTGTCACCATGCTGCTGTGTAAACGCATATGCAAATAAGGCTATAATTTGTAGTGATGCTCCGATCGATCGGCCGAAGATCGGCATCGGCCGATAATCACTTTTTATGACTCGCTCGGTACTGGTATGGAGGAACTTGGCCGATCTTAGGAACCGATCACAATTGATGACGTCAGTGCGTGAGGGCGTACACGACGAGTGGGGATGTAAATATTTTGGTGCCGCAGTCTTGTCATCGCCAGTGTGGAATTACTGCGATGTTTCGAGAAACAATAAAAAATTTGCTATTTGCAGTTTATGTTCCAAAGAAATCTCACGTGGAGGCGCATTGTCCAAAACATTTAATACAACATTTAATTAAGTATTACTTTTTCTGAAAAAACAGTTAACGGTGATCAGAGAGCTTACATATCAGTCATATAAACTTAAAGCATCAGAATCGGCTGATCACCAGGACAAAAAATCGGTACTTGGCAAAAATCCTGATCGTAGCATCCCTAAGAATTTCATTTACTAGTTTGAACCTGTGATTCAACCTGTGTGGCGATAATGTTAATCTGCGCTGACAAAAGGGAGTAGGCTGCACTCACAGTAGCTCCCTTTGACATAGCTAACATAGCCATCTTCCTTCAATGTGTCCTTTTGCAATCCTTGTAGCCACTGTAGCAGGATGGATAGAGGAGGACAGAAAACGAGGTATTGTTATTGTTTTGCTGATAGCTAGAGAGCAAAGTAGCATGCTTGGATCTGCAAGAGGCAAAGCTGAGCGAGAAGTCATTAGCTGGATAGTTTCTGGGCTCTTATCGTATGCCTATTTTGTATCATGACTGAATAATATTTTTGAGACCAGTCTAATATATAGGCCACATAGGATAGTTTGCCATTACTTTCTTAACTGACTTAATATTAGTTCATCAATTAGGCAAGGCAGTCTCAGTTTGGTATCATGTACTAGCAACTGGCCATTGCTAAGTTGTTTAGCACAAGCTCTCTGACGCAGTGCTGCTTATCCTTAACATTATTTTAGGATTGTAGTTTTTAGATTGCATGCTGCTTGCTTGGGCACCATCATACCATCATGTCCAAAACAACGGTTATGGACTGTGTTTCTGTGTTCTGTATTGTGACAGTCATGAATGACATCATTACCACTATGTTCAACAAGAAATTCCTGGAGGAGCTGTTCAAGCCTCAAGAACTTTACTCCAAGAAGGCTTTGAGGACGGTCTTCGATCGGCTTGCTCATGCCTCAATTATGAGACTTAATCAAGCGAGTATGGATAAGGTAACTGCAGTGCAACACTCCTATAGTCTATTACCTTCTAGTTATTACAGATGAATATGGATATTTTTCAGACATTTTCAACATAGATTATTCGCCGCTGCTCATACTAATGTTTGGATACCCATGGAATTAATGACAGATGTCAAAGAGAGGACCTTATCACATGCACAGCTTCCTATACTACATACAGTCTAAATGACCCAGGAAAGGGAAATTCCATCAGAAGTTTAGTTGAACAGTTAATGCAATAGTTTTACGCAAAAATGACATTTTCACAATGTTCCACTTCCCCAGTTGGAATCAATCAGCCAAGACATATATGACGTCCAAATCTTTCTTTATTCGTTTATAACTGGAGCTACAAGGCTATCATTGAGGTTAATAGTCACCCAAAGTATTTGCTGAAATTAATCTTCAAAACCTTCAGACCACTGAAACTGCATCCAGCTGTTCATAAAGGACCTGTTGATGTGGTTGAGGAAGGAATATGACTTGCTATGAGAGAAGAGAAGAAATAGAATGCTACAGGCAATCATTTTTGACAGTATCAGGGATGACTAAAACTTACCTTAGACTAAAAGATTCGCTGCAGCATTTAGCTACACGTTGACTTTTTGTTTCTTTAGATTAAGATCTTAATTTGACAGTTATTAGTTTGATATTTAAAATCTGCCATGTACATGATGTGCGTTTTCACACTGTATCATGATATATTTCATCACATTTTGTTGTATAAAGTGCCAAAACCACAACCAATCCTATGTCTAAAGGTAGTTTGTATTACTGCTCCAGTTGTCTACATGACACAAGTTGTTAAAGTCATAACCTGTGGGTGTTTTCTTTGTAGTCTGCTGCAGCGTTTCAGATTATTTTTTTAGATGTCGTGCTAATTCTTTAACCTAAATGTTCCTGTGTACATCTAGCTTGATTGTGTGTATACACACACACACATACACACACGTGTTAATGCTGGGCAACAATTATTTTTTTTATAGCATTGGTATATGCAAAATTAAATAGGATGCCTTTTTATTTTTAAAGTATTGTTATTTGAACAAAAGTGCAATAACATTTGGTTTGCAAATTTTGTAAAAGAAATGAGCTTTTTAACAGCCGTGTTCCCTATAACACAGTTACATAGCTGCAGTTCAAATATTTTTAAATCTCAACTTTAACGGTAATGTAAGCAAATCAAACATAAAAACAAAGCTACTTGCCTTTGCAGGGCATTCATGTTTTATCTGGTCGAGATCATGGGGAGCAGAACTATTATAGCAGCTGTAAAGGGGGAGCAACTCCATATGAAAGTCTATGTATCTGAATGCAGTGTCATTAAAATCCCTGTTGGTGTAATGATCAGGCGTCCCAATACTTTTGTTCATATAATATGATATAGCTGCATGCTCCATGCATTCATGAGCCTAAAAAAACAAAGAACTTTCAAAAGAAAAGATAAAAAAAGTTAATTATAGAATAATTGTCGGCATTAAGTAAATAAGTGTTTTATCCGTTAGGCTACTACCTCACACCCCACACACCACCCTTTGGACTAATCTGACTACTGTCAAGACATAGTTATAGTTTAAGAGAATATGTTAAAAGAGATTTTTTGTATGTTGTCTTCTACATCTTTAAAGCCTACTCCCTTCAGGCTGTCCATGTTGTATTTGTTTTATTTTCTCCACACTTTATCCAGTGCAGATCTCAATGTGTTTTGAATAGGATGTGAACAAACTATGTGGCATCCTGCAACACAAATGTGTTTCTTTTCCTACTTTAATGGAACAAATTGGCTAAACACATCCAACACATCAGTGTATAAGAATGCAGTTCTTTTTGACCGTCAGTGTAATATTAGATTTTGCCGATGTACAGTAACCCCCCAGTTTTACACTGATCATGCGTCGCAGATTTAGTCATGTGCGGATTTTTTTTTTTTGAGAACCGAACTCAGTTTTACGTGAAAATCCCCACAATAACACGTAAACTGCAAATATCTTTAGCATTTTTTTGCTTTTTTTGGGGGCAATAAATATATATTTTTCCAGATTTTTTCACACAGGCTGTACACGACATGAAAGCACTTTATTTGAATTCCACCCCATGGCTGAGCTTCTGCGCTCCAAATGCAACATTTCAAACTCCACAGTTCGATTGATCTCCAGGAGACCTTTCCAGCGAGCCCCCATTTGTAATTGTAGCCTTGTATTTTGGGGGGTATATTTAGGGTTTACACTATAAAAATAGGCATTTTAGGCTTTTTTTTAACCAAAACATATCACGGTTTTTCACTATACGCGAGTGCTCTTGGAACGTAACCCAGGCGAAAAACGAGGGACTACTGTACTCCTAATCATGCCACCTTGTTTATGTAGAACTTAAATGATGGATGGACTTTAATGTGTGCCTATAAAGAGTCTACAGCCTGTGATCATTGCCAATAGTTTATATTTTTAGGGACAGCAGGCATTTGCTAAATCTCACTATTAAAATTTAATAGTGTTCAACACATTATGATGAAACAGTTGTTGGCTGTTTGTTGCCTTACAACACAGTTTCATCACTACTTCTGCAATGTGGTCCTACTTGTAGTGAAGCAAGAAAGCAAGTACACCCAAAAATGTATTTGTGTTGGTTTGGATAGCAATACAAACCTATATTCACTATATTTATATGACCAGGTAAAAAAATTTTACCTAATCATTTGTGTAGTTGCTTATTCTTCACATATTAGTAGAGAAATTTCTAGATTTTTAGATATCTCTACCTGGATCAGCGCCTTCTAAACTGATCACAGTCTACGTCAACCACACTATATAGGCTGCTTGCTATCAGACCGTTAAAAGTGCAAGACATATACTCTCTGATACTGGGATAAGATACCAGATAAGTACAAATTACCAAAGAAAATCTTTAAGGTCTAAATTTTCTTTAAGAAATGTAGTTTTCTACCGAATTATATATATTAATCTTACTCTGTATATAAAGAACCTATGGCATTTACACTTAAACACTTTGGCTACTATTCAACTTTACAAACATGATGCAATCCTAGTGTTACAGGATAATAAATATAACTGACAAACTTACAATTATAACACAGCCTTCACCTCTACTAAACAAGAGCGAAATGAGTCTGCAGCAAAGCTGTCATTATGGTTTTTGTGGCAGCACTTGGTTTTACAGCAACACTTGGTCTGTTGAGAAACTGCTTCTCTTTTTTTTCTTTGCTCCTCTGATTGGTGAAATTCTTTGTTAGTTAGAAGAGGAACAACAGTGCTTGTGTGGGTTTGATTTATAAAAGGTTTAAAATACTAACACTGAAACATTGAAAGGACGTGTAACCATTCAAACTAAACACGTCTGATTATTGTAACAAATGTGTGTGGAATTGTGAAAAAAGTGAAAGTGAACCAGTCCTGACAACATTACACATTAATGAAATATGCTCATTTAAATATTCTAAACTGAAACTAGTGCACAATTTATTACTCAGTTTTCATTGTTCATTATTTCCCTCTGTATATGAGTGATATGACACAATTCCTTATAGCAGTACTTAGTTATTCTTTGCATAGTGGCTCCCTCTGGTGTATGATTATCTCTGTAAAATGGGGCTCTTTTAAAGGGAGGTCTGTTATTAATACTTTTGCTTTGTGTAATCCTCCTCTCCAGCTTTATGACTTGATGACCATGGCGTTCAAGTATCAAGTACTTTTGTGTCCTCGTCCTAAAGATATTCTTCTTGTGACCTTCAACCATATGGATGCAATCAAGGACTTTGTAAGGGATACCCCCAGTATTCTCAGCCAAGTGGATGAGACATACCGACAACTCATAGAGGTACAGCATTGTCTGTCATAATTGTGTCACTGTCATATTTTCATGATTTTTAGGGGTTATTTTGACCCATTTAAACCTACCGCTCATATGACAAGGTTAAGAACATTTATTTCTCCTATAAAGTTGCCACTTTAGAGGTTTCATTTTTTATGGTTATGTGCTTTTCTCAAGTGACTCTAGTTTTTGGTTACATAAACAGACCTGTCTGACACTTGAAGCAGATTTGGCATGATCAGTGTTATCCCAAGATATTTCATATGTTCTTTATATGTTCCTTTCAGATATATACTCCTTTGTCTGGTGGAGAATTTCAACTAATAAGACAAACATTGCTCATCTTCTTTCAAGATATGCACATAAGAGTAAGACTGATGTTCTGGTGTTCCATTTAAACATACATGCAGTGTTCAAGTTTATTACCAAGTTTTATTAATGAATTATGTATCAATGTTAATGTGCAAGTGATAATAATAAAGCAAGTTTCTGAAAATAAAGCAAGTAGGAAGGAGATAAATGCTTTATGTGCAAATTAAGAACATTTTGAACTGGCTACTTCTAATAGGTGTCCATATTTCTGAAAGACAAAGTGCAAAACTCCAATGGACGCTTTGTACTCCCCACGTCAGGACCTGTTCCATATGGGACTCACACCCCAGGACTTATCCGGTATTTTTTTGAAAATGTTTTCTAAATAGCAACCATTGAAAAATCCTAAAAAAACATTGTGCATTTACTGTGGTTGTTGTATTAATCCAAGCTGTCAGTCAGCCTTTTGCTGAAGTGGTGCTGGACAGGAAGGTTTTGTAGATAATTCCATTAGTGAAGTACTGCTGGACATATAGCCCAGCTATTTTTAAACGGAACCAGGTGCACTTACAGACTACTATAGTTTGTAAAAGGATAAAGTACTGCTAACACCTCCAAGTGTGAACAGACTCAGTCACCTAACCATTAAAAAATATTTTCTCTCAGTAATAGTTCGAGATATTTCTGACATTTCTGGAACAGCCATACAAATTTCTTCTCACATGGCATCATGATATGCTAAATATCAGTATAACCCAGATAGCAAAGCTATAGCAATACCTTGGGTTGTTTTGGTATGGTTGTATGATTGTAACTGGTGGTCCCTGTAATTCACTCGTGTCATTGTGCCTCCTTTTGAGGCTGTCAAACATTTACTATCTTTTCTCATTTGTTTGTGTTTCCCAGAATGTTTAGCTGTAATGGCGAGGAGACGAAGAGGATACAGTTCCGTGATGGAGGAAACTACACCGCTGCTCTTCGCGAGGGTTCTTTCGAGTTATTTGGTGACCGAGTCATTAAACTGGGCACAAACATGTGAGCTTCACTCAGCATTTATATGCTTTCAAGAGATTTCCCCAGTAATGTCCACTCCATAGTTATGGTCTTTAAGATTATTCTGCCATGTTAACTCATAGGAATGTTTTAGTTGTGCTACAGTGTTTTGTCTGAAGGAAAAGGTTGCCTATAATTGCGCTTTGAATAATTTGTTTCTATGCAAGAAAGGTAGTCCTGCAGTTAAATGTGAACTCTAAATTTGCCCCAACAGGTATAGTGTAAGCCGTCCTGTGGAAACACATATGTCAGGAACCTCCAAAAATTCTTCACAACATACCAAGGTAAGGCATGCGGGTAAATGTTTTGGAAAAAATATAGGCCTTACTTTATTTGCAATGAGTTGTCTTTAGAAATCTGGACATTCCTGAATCTATAGATCAGAGATGATTACTCTTTTCTTGTCACATCCAGCCCTCAGCTGTCTTTTTTTGCTAAATGTGTTCCTTCTTTTAATGTATGTTTATGTATTTATTGTGGTTTGAATTTGTCTTTATGAAGGTAAACTCAATACCAAACCCACTGGCGAAGGAGGAGCTGAATCTGCTTGCTAAGCTGATGGGTGGTTTGGAGGTGCAAAAGCCAAGCAACACTGACTCCGGTTTCCGTGTCAACCTCTTTGCTACTGATGAGGAGGAAGAGTATGTTTTTATTTTAAGGGTTTCTCCAATGTTTTGATCAGAACACAGAAGTGTTCGCAAAATGCAAAGATACATACAGTGCCACAGGTATAATCTCACTGAAAGAGCAATGATTCTTTGGCTTACTGGAAAGGTCATTTTCACCCCCAGGGAAGCTTTGATATCAAGACCAGAGGAGCTCTCTTATGAAGTTATTAATATCCAAGCAATAAAGGTAAGGTCAGAGCCTGTCTACAGACACTTTGATGCCACATTTCTTTTGTGTTTTGTTTCTGATAATTGAAGAGTTTTTAAAGAACCTCAGAGAACAGTAATCCCGGATGTTGTACACAGATCCACATAATAGGTCTTTGACTGTGTCTGGCGGATTAAAGGTGGCACATATACAGTAGGTCAGTCAAGATAACAAGATGACTGACTTATTGCGTCAGTCTTCTTCTACCCTGTCTTTCAGGATAAACAGGCCAATGCGGAGCTGGCGAAGATCATGGGGGAGTTCACAGAGACTGGAGAGCCTGCGGCAAGCTCTAGCAGCAAAGGTGATGACCTGTTGGCCATGATGGATGGTCTGTAAAGGGGAAGAAACATTTGCCTGCAGTTAAGCAGGCTCAGAACTGCTTGGTGTTCTGCAGTGTCTCACTCCGAGAGCCAAGAGCCGCAAGACCTACCTTGTCACATTACAGCAACAACTGGAAGCTAATACGTGTTCGTGTCGGTAGAGTCGATCATAGTCAGACACTGTCCACCTTGCTTTTAACTCTCCGGTGTCTGGGATTCTTTCATTCTGAGCAAATACAGTGCAATTCTGATAAATAGCTTTATGTGACCTTATAGATCTTACTGATTTCACTACACAAGCCACTTTACAAATCTCATTTTTTTAGTCAACAAATGCCATTAAATGTCAGGTATGACACTGCCTCTATGAAAATACAACCATGAAATACTAGCAAGGGTTAGTAAAGTTATAATGTAAGAAGCAACGTGTAACAACATAAGAAAGAGACCTCTTTACATATATTCTAGATATGATGCAACAAGCAAAATATTCTTCATCACACCTCCAGTGTGTTTCATAACCAAATCATGCAGTGGATCACCACAGGGAATTGTGTTTACTGTTCTTAGAAATAGAGCAGTTCACTCAATGTTCAACTGCACTGTGTTGTGAGTGTGTTTCGAGTTTCCAAGTTGTCTTTTATTTTTTTTTTTACTAAGTATATAAAACTGAAAATTTGGGAAATGTAGAGAACTGAAATTCTTTTGTAAAACACTAGAGCATTGCCATTCCCTAAGAAGTGAAATAAGGTATTTCACATTCCCTACTATTACTGTAATATTTACTATCATTGTATCCCTCTTTATCCACATTTTACCAATATGTATTTCCACGCAACATGTGCAGCATTTAGTAAGTAGTTGGCACTGAGGGTTGAAGGTTCTCAAAGGTCACATTTTATTGCATTCCACACTTATTATACTGTCACTACATTATGGTGAAACATTATACATGATAGTACTCTACGTTTTCTCTGATGTTATCATTTGAGCTGGTTCCTCATGAGATGTAGTGGTCATACATAATAATCCAACGGCACAATGTATCAGCATCTGTCATAGCAGAATGGTTGGCCTCTGTAACATGGACTAAAGAGTGTACATTATTTCACATAGTTGCACATTCCAAATTGTGGAACTTCACTCCCATCTGACATTTAATATTGAATGATCGTCTTTGTTTTTTTCCCCAAATCATCTTCTTTGTCTTTTGAAATCAAGGATATTAATAGGGAGTTTGTCCCACTTTGCTGCAGTAGCAGCTTCTACTTTTCTGAGAGGCTCTCCACTAGTTCCACTGTGAGCATTTGATAGCATTTGGAAACAAAAACAGTAGGGAGGTCAAATACTGAATGTGTGATTATGGATCACAAAGGTATTGGAACACAATTCTGCTGATTCACAATACACATGGCAGATTTTGTGCTCAGGTGTGGCTGTTCCAGAGCATGCCGTCCTGTCGGCAGTGCTGATCTGTAGAGATTATACAAGCTATGTGTGCACAGAGTATGCGGAAACGTGTTAGAATTTAGTGCATTTTAAATGAGCTCAGTTTACAAGTTAGCAAGGGTTTCTGAACACTTTTGGGCATTTAATCTATGTGTCTCAGAAGACAAACCACAAACAAGGAATTTCACTAAAGTGCATCAGAGCACTACTCTGGCAAATGAAACACATTTTTAGACATGGAAAGCTGAAAAGCTGCTTAAGAGCCTGACAGAAACCTAAGTGCACTTGTCTTGATTGTTAAAACAAAATCATCAATGTATATCATGTTTCATTGTGTTTGCTTTTAAAGTACAGTCTATGAATGGGTTCCCCCTATAAAAAATAACTGCAATCCAGAAGAACAGTTCAGGTCTTAGACTGTACAATTGGTGAGATGTGTAGGTTGTTATTACATAATCTCTTACAAACACTTTAAAATGATAATGCAATATACTTGGTGGAACAAAGTGCATATTTTTCCATGCATAGTCATTAATTTATTGAAGACAGTAGAATTGCAGGATGAGGATTGGATGTGTTTTCAGTTCTTTTGTTTAAATATTACTATACTTTGAAATCTGAATTGAAATTGTTCCATTGCAAATAAACCTGGAAGCAGGATGATGTGTGTACTTTGTGTTTATTAAAAAGATGCTGTTCAATTTGTAACTAACACTAGGTGGTGCTACTGAATTATACCATTTTATGTGCTTCTTGACAGCGCATGCATTCTTTTTTTCATGAGTGAATCATTAAACTGGAGAATTGCAATCATCATTTCCATTATCATGTTTGTGCAAATATGCATGCAGTTTCACATTCTTAAAGTTCAAGCAGACCTTAGAACAGACACTACAAATGTCTTCATAATATTCAGTTTCACTTTCAGCCAAAGTATGGCACTGAGCCTGCCTTTCGGTGGCAGATGATTTAAGCATGCAGACGGATTCTAAGAAGGCTTTGTTTGCATAACAGTACAAACCTTAATGACATTTCACAGTAGTAATTTGGGATAGCCTATAATCATGTATTTACGCACTGAATGTAGTGCATCAGTTGTACCAAATACACTTAACTATACCCTGTCACTTTATGATGATTAGAGATCTCATGATACTTGTGGTCAGTCTCAGATTTATTACAGAACTAGGTCGGACTTCTCAGGACTGATACTGGGTGTTGGAGCTGTGGAATCTAGTGTAAATCAATTGAGGGTTGTAAGATTTACAACTGGTTCAAAGTTCACAAAATAATGTGAATAATGCTAGAAAGAAATGCACATCAGTCTAATCAGATTTTATTGGGTGTTGACTGTTGATGACTGTTCTGTTTGGCTTTAAGAATATAATCTGCCACCTGATTATAAGTGAGGTGATACAAAATACTACCATAACATTTAAAGTATGCCACAAGAACTTCATTGGAATAGTTTGTATTAGAGAACACACTGGATTTTTGTTATCTACTTATTGTAAGGGGGTGGACAACATTTGAATTTCATAATTGGAATTTGCAGTCTGATGATTGGATTATAGACATGATTTAGGACTGTGACGGTCTTTAATTTCTTATTGATAATTCTGTCCTCTTAAAGCTTGAGTAACTAACAACACAATCTGCTGCTGTTGCAGTGCACACAAATCATTGGCTAACCACTCTGGCTAGTCATCATGTCCTGCTGCCCACTGTCTCTCATTCACCCACGCTGCCCAGACAGTTGGTCTTTTGATGACTTTTTCTAAAAAGCAATTCTGAAAACTGCTATTCATTTATATAGTTGTGGGAGAGGTATCCTGCTCCCACACATTAGTGAACTAATCATTTTTACATTGGTGAAGGGCTCTAACTTGTCACCAAATTTTTCCACAGAGCTTTTTTTAAGTTCTCACAATTATGTGTGTGTGTGCGAGAGAAAGAAAGTGCCTGTGCATGCTATGTTTTAACTATAAATACTGTCGTTACATAGTATTCTAATATAAAGGTGTGACTGGATGTGTGTGCAGGTTTTTCTTCTGAAGAGCTATTGTTCACACAGTAAGTGATGAAGTGATGATGCTGTGTTTGCATTTCTGTGTGTCTGTTAACTTCATATATTCAGCATTGCCATTCAGCTTATCTGTGTCCACTTTCAGTGGAGTGCAAACTAACTATTCAAATCACCATGGTGACTGTAACCAAGTGACATGGAGGCAGCCTGCAATGGCGTCAAAGAGAAATGAGAACAGTCCGGGCACGTTTCAGACCCCCACACCACGGCATCCAGTCACGCACTCTCATAATAGCCATGGGAAAAAAAAGCTGTCAAAACATGCTGAGGCAATAGGTGGGAGAGCTAGGCATACTTACCATAAGCCCTGAATGCTTCTCTTTTCAATGCTGAAGATTAATGTTTGCTGTCCACTTCTACATTTCTCTCTCTCTCTCTCTCTCTCTCTCTCTCTCTCTCTCTCTCT
>JBBJLR010000007.1:13613851-13639450 GCA_037577145.1 Brachypetersius gabonensis
GCATGCAACACTTGTTTCCTTGCTATGCATTCTTTTTATACTTTTTCTCTCTTCTTACATCACCCATGGGTCGCCTACTCTCGAAGTATGATTCAGTCAGTTTCCACCCTGAAAACTGTGGGTTGGCCAAACAGACAAACATAAGCCACAGGCTGATAAAAATGTTTCATGTGGCTAAAGGCAAATGCCTTGCTGAGTCAAAGCAGGAGAGCAAAAATCCTGACCCTTGAAGAGAATGACTTGTATTTGACAAAACTCTCCTTGGCAGCCCACTGCTCTGAACTAGCACTTGTAGATGTGGGTGGGGTTAAAAGAGGAAATCTCAAAGACTTTGCTTTTCTCTTAACTGTAGAAGTCTAATTGTAGTGTAACACCAGTTATACTACAGTGTCAATATCTTTACTGCAGGATAAAATGATTTGCCATGTATCCTGCACTATTGCCTATGAGTGTGAAACTACTATTACCTGGTATCAGTGCTGGTCTTTATTGCACTTTCAGTGGGGGAAATAATTATTTGATCCCCTGCTGAATTTGTAAGTTTGCTGACTTACAAAAAATGAATGGAGAGAGACATTTAATATCAACCATAAATAAAGAAAAAAGATGTTACATAAAAGTTATATTTTACTGAGTGAAATAAGTATTTGATACCCCAGCAAAACACGTCTTAGTACTGGGTGGAGAAACCCTTGTTGGCGAGCACAGCAGTGACGTTTCTTGTAGTCAGTCACCAGGTTTGCACACATCTAAGGAGAAATACTTACCCACTTCCCTTTACAGAAACTCTCTATATCCTTTAGGTTTCTTGGCTGCTTCTTGGCAACTTGAAGCTTCAGCTCCTCCACAGATTTTCTATAGGATTGGGGTCTGGAGACTGGCTCGGCCACTCCAAGACCTTAATGTGCTAGTTTTTTAGCCACTCCTTTGCTACCTTGGTAGTATATTTTGGGTCATTGTCATGCTGGAAAACCATCCACAACCCATCTTCATAGTTCTGGCTGAGGAGAGGAGGTTCTCATCCAAGATTTTATTGTACATGACCCTATCAATTGGCCCCTCAATGTGGTGAAATCCTCCTGTACCCTTGTGAAAAACATCCTCAAGCATAATGTTTCCACCTCCATGCTTGACTGTGGAGATGGTGTTCTTCGGGTCATACTCAGCATTTCTCTTCCTCCCAACATGGTGGGTTGATTTGATGCCAAAGAGTTCGATTTTGGTCTCATCTGACCACAGCTTTCTCCCAAGCCTTCTCTGAGTCATTTAGATGTTCACTGGCAAACTTTTGATTGGCCGTATGTGTGCCTTCTGGAGCTGCGGCACCTTGCAGGCACTGCAAGATTTCAGTCCATTATAATGTAGTGAGTTACCAGGTGTTCTTAGTGACTGTGGTCTCAACTGAATTCAGATCATTAACAAACTCGTCCCGTGTACGTCTGGGCTGATCCCTCACCTTCCTCATGATCGCCCTCACCCCATGAGACAAGATATTGCATGGAGCTCCAGACTGAGGGCAATTGATGGTCCATTTGATTCCATTTCTGAATAATCGCACCAACAGCTGTCACCATCTCACCAAGCTTGATGCTAATGGTGTTGTAACCCAGCCTTGTGCAGATGGAGAGGTTGGATTGGAAGAAACTGATTCTTTGGACAGGTTCTATACATATAACAAATTAATCTAAGAAGTAGATTGATTGTAATCTGTGTGCAACATGGGCACACAGCCAGTCTGTGGGATTCAGAGGTCTGGTTGGGTTGTAGGGGATCAAATACTTATTTCACTCAATGACATGCAAATCAATGTATAACTTTTATGTAGCATGTATGTAGCATCTCTCTCCATAATGAAACTACCCCATAAATTAGAGTCTGTTCATTTTAAAGTTCTTCTTTAAATTCAGAAGGGGATCAAATAATTATTTTCCCCACTTGTAAACAAATGCATATTTAATATGCGCAACTGTAGTAAATCTACATCTGTTTTGAAATGTATTACATGTAAAATGCATTTATTTTTCCATAATAATGAATTTCTTTACCAACAAATGATGAACAAATAATGAATTTATTTCTTCTTTGAAAAGAATGTAAAAACAATCTGAACAATTGAACTTATTAAATGTATATCTGTCAGCATGGGCATAATAAATAAAGAAAGAAATTAAAAACAAGATTGGAAAGAGCATCAGTAGTTGTTGTGTAGTTAAGACAAATTATTAATTGCATTCATATGTACACTATATGGCTATACTACAGTTGAGATGCAGAGCGATGCTTCCCCCAACGTTAAAAAATGCCCATGATGCTATAATCATGGGATGCCCATGATCCCAAGTTGCTCCAGGGAGACTGTCCCCTGTAGTTAGAGAATGGAAGTCGCTTTGGATAAAAGCGTCTGATAAATGCCGTAAATGTAAATGTAAATGTAATAAACATTAATTCTTCTTTCTGTTGTTTCCACTGACAGACAAAAAGGCCAGCACACAACTTGCACACCTATATGAGCTTGTTGGACATCCCAGTGCAAAATTAGTGGTTTCCAAATGTCCTTTGCAACTGTAACAGCCACCGCTTTTTCCACAAGATTTTGAGGTCTGTCTTATAGTTTGTGAGGTCAAGGCCTTCATCGCAGAGGTATTCAGTTTGTTTGAGGTCAGACCTCTGTGCACACCGCACAATGACTTAATGTCATTACACAATGTACCTCGCTTTGTGTAAAGGGGCACAGGACATGACCTACCCCCTAAATTGGTGCCACAAAGTGCATGTAATTGTCCAAGGGTTTTTTAAACCAAGGGCTGAACCAAAGCACAGAAAACCCCAGTCCAATATCCCTTGTCATGTATATAGTATATACATATCAAAATATACATACATATT
This sequence comes from Brachypetersius gabonensis, assembly GCA_037577145.1. Lineage (NCBI taxonomy): Eukaryota > Metazoa > Chordata > Actinopteri > Characiformes > Alestidae > Brachypetersius > Brachypetersius gabonensis. The sequence goes on from JBBJLR010000007.1 coordinate 13,616,738, forward strand.
GTATACATTGCCAAAACTATGCATAAAAGACTTATATAATATTTATTCATATTAAATGTCGTATGTGTACATATCAATACTATTGATTCAAACTGTAACCATTATTTATTGATGATTTATGTCTTTTTCTTATTCCTACTGACAGACAAAAGGCCAGCACACAACTTAGACAGAGGCGGGCCTTAGCGTTTCATTGGCTGAACTTTTCCAGAAAGAGAAGCCTACGCTCTTATTGGCTAAATGGTTTAAGAGAGGCGGCTCATTGCGTCTGATTGGCTGCGTGAACTGTCGGTCAGCATTCGTGCGTCATTTCCGTTGTCAGGTGGTGCTGCTATGGAAAGATGTGATCAGTCCGACGGGACGAGGCTGTTCAGTGAGACGAAGCTTTACTCATCCGAGCTCCAAATAAACTCACCTTTTCACCCACACACTGCGACAAGGCGTGGGGGTAACCGCCACGCTTAAGAAGAAGAGCAAGCAGAGATGGCGGTTTTGTAGACAGAGGAGCCCCCCGGCTGTTTGAGCTCGAGGTGAGTGAGTTGTTATTAAATGTCCGTCGAGAGCTGCTAACCCCATCCCAGAACAGACACACACACAGCTCTCTCAAACGTCCTTCACTTCAAAATAGGGACCTTGTAATCTTCTCATATCGCAATATAACGAATTTTGCCTCAACCATCGAGCAGCCCAACTTTCGCTTCGAGACTGATCCTGAAAACACCACGGCTAGTCAGCTAACTAGCTCATGGCTTGCTCCGACACGCCAGATCATACTATTTTAAGTCTAAACTGTCCATTTTGTCATATCCACTGTGAACCCAAGTGAAGCAGTAGGCAGTCAGGAACGGGGCCCAATGTGTGCTATTAGCAGTCCTGGGATTAAAACCCAGAACCTTCTGGTCGCAGAGACAGCTCCCTAAGCACCAGGCCACCAGCTGCATCTCCTTCACTTAACTTTTCCATCTTTCCTCCACCAGTATGATCAGATGTTATGCCACTGCGTGAACCGAGCTCACATTTGGTATCGTTAGTACGATCCACTTACAACCTTGCTTCTTGTGTTTTGTTATGGCAACGTTAACATTTTTCTGGCTGCAGGAGGAATGACACTCAGTTTGTGCACAGCTTGAAAGGGAAGATAGATGGTTAACAGACTGGCAATCAAATAACAAATGTGCTGTTAGTAAGCAGACTCTGTGCAGGTAGTTTTAACGTTACGTGCAGGAGATGCGAGGATATGGTTCATCACAGCTTGGAAATATTTTAAGAGTACTTTGTGTACACTCTGTTCAGCAGCTTCTCACGTTGTTAAAACGTGTCCATTAATTGCATTATATCAGTAATAACACGGCTTTGCTGTAAAGCCTGCAGATTAAATAAATGACATAATTTCACCACAGCAGTCGGTTCATCACACGATTAGGAGCTGATTAATCAGCATTCCACTGCAGAAAGCAAAAGAATAAGTAAACCGTGAATAATTTGTATGTGTTTAATTGTCGGTGCACGTAGTTGTGTATATATATGTGTGTTTGTGTGTGTATATATATATATATATGTATTTAATTGAGCTTTTGCTGCCGGATCGCATTTTGCATTTTGTGACGTTTTATGTCCTGGGAAAGATGTCCGATTAGGACGAATTTGTGTGTGCCTGTTTACTCAAGGCGGATGTACGATCCAGTGCAGTTGCTGACCTCAGGGTGGACTGAAAGTATGAAGCAGCTGAAATGGGGCAACCCATATCCTGCTTCAGTACTAAACAGTTTCAGCAAGTCCCTTTTGTTTTCATTCTGTGTTTAATGTCAACTTGGAGTGCTGTGCTTTGCTAGATAATACTTTTACTTTAATGGGGTCATGTACAATAAAATACTTTGTGGGGTTTTTTTTGTAAAATAAAAATCTGTTGCTGCTCTCATGAACAAGACCATGTGATCATGTCTGTCGCTCATGTCTGTCACATTGTCAACAGTCTGCAGCTTGAGGAGAAAAAGAATCCCTGTTGAACGTGAGAATTTATGTACAGTAGCAGCCAAATGAACTCCTACTCCCTCCAGACAAGCTGTGTGTTCAGCTTCAGAATGGCATCAAAAGATTTATTTAGGCTTCTTCTTGTCATTCAGTGGTACAGACAAATCTTGACCATGTTAACAGGGCTACATTTGAAATGCGTGGGAGGCCTTATTTTATTTTCTGCCTGCCTCTTTGTGGTGTTTATTTATAGAATGCTTAAGAAGGTGGTATGTTTGATAGACTCTGTATTTTATTATTGTAGCTTACCCTATCTAGTATTGATTTGAGATTTATTTGATTAGCCAAAGCGCTGCTGTTTTATTGAATGTACTCTCACTGGGGTGTTACTTTTGGCCGACTGTGTGCAGTGATTGGACTGGTATCAAGATACTCTTGTTTTTGTTCAATCATTAGGCAAGTGAGAACCTCAGAGCTTCTCTGTGAACCACAGTATTGGACATGTACTTCCTTTTTACAGAAAGTGGCCAGTTTAATTAAATTAAAGGAACTAGTTTCCTGGCAAAACGTGAAGATCCCCTGCTATAGCTGCGTGTACATTTTATATTTGTACATTTACGTTGTATTTAAGTGTAGCAAATCTCAAGCTACAAGTTTTAAATGTTACTGTAAGTTTAAAGATTACTATACAGTTGAATGCTTGAGAAATGTTGTTTCTATTTGTGAATTTGTACAAACATGTCTTGCCACACACAGATTTGACAGATTAAGATTTGGAGCAGAAGGATTAAAATGAGGGCGAACAGAGTGAATTAAACAGCAAAGCTCACTGTAGAGCCATGATCTATTTTTGTAGACTTGATCTTGGATTGGTGTGAGCGTGTGTATGGCGGCCCATCTGTTATGAATGCAGACCCTCCTATGCAGTGCACGCCTTTGCCGATTTTGTATGGGCTGATGTCCAGTGTGTCCCCATTTGTGTTGGTGAAGTCACATCAGGAGAATTCACACCAGCAGCTGTCCTCTGCTGATGCAAATGGACCTGTGATGGCCTGCCATTCATTCAAGACTTGTGCAGTTGCCAAATCTGGTTGCTGTAAAGAGGTGGGGAGGGGTTATCTTTTACTGACACCAGTCCCATCCCCCACACTCCCTGTGACTCACTTTTTGCTGCCAGTGTACTGGAAGTCATCAGTAGTGGTGGAGTGGATGTTTTCTTTCAGATTTGAATTGTGGTGAGCCGGGTTTCCCTCAATGAGGGTTATGTTACAACATTGAGTAGATGCTCATAGTGCATCTAGAAGTTCATTTTTATTTATTCGTCCACTATATATGGCTTTTATTGTAGGTTGTTACTCTTTAACTTCTTGCAAAACCTTTCACTTTCTGGCATTTATTCTAATCTCGTTTTGGTTTGTTTTTACAGATCTACAGAATGTCTAAGCGCCGTGCTTCTGAGAGAGGTGCAGGGGAGTCATCCGGCAGAGCCAGCAAGCTCCTTTGTCCTGGGATATCTGGCAACAATGCTAAGAGAGCTGGTCCCTTTGTCTTGGGTAAGAAACCTACATTTAATTGTCTGAGAGTGTGCTCAAAATGTTATACTGCTCAGCTAGAGGTGCCACAAATGTGGACAAACTGAACCTTTTGGTCTGACTGTAACTGTTTACTTCTACCACCTCTCTGTTTACTAGGCCCCCGACTGGGGAACTCTCCTGTGCAGAGCATAGTGCAGTGTTTGGCTAGGAGAGATGGGACAGATGATTTTTACCAGCTAAAAGTAAGTTATCTTCCTTTTTTTCTACCTAGGACCACTAGCATGTGATATTTAAAAGGTAGTCCGTTGAAAACAAAAGCTCAAGTGTCTCTAAGTCAGTGTGAACCTTTGACCTTGCTTAACAAGCCGTTTCCATTTTGTTCATTTATGACCTTATTCAAAAGATTTGCCTAATCTAGAGAAAACATCTGACCACTGCAGGCAGTTCACTGCCTTTATGAGGGGCTATTGGTTGATGACAAGCGGTCTAAGAAACTCGCTAGCAGCTTTTATCAGGTCATCTGTGCTGTCTCAAGATCAAGATTTGGTCTGCTTTGTCATGCTAGGAAAGCTAAGGATGTTGAGACTTTCAAGACACTGTAAAGCATAGACTTTTGGGGTCGCACCCTCTCAGCTTTAGCTTCTGTCATCAGATTCTGACCTTAGAGGAGCGAGTGGACGCAGCCGGGGAGACGCAGGAAGAGAGACAAGGCAAGATGCTGCTGCACACAGAATACTCACTGCTGTCTCTGCTCCATAACCAAGATGGAGTGGTCCACCACCATGGCCTCTTTCAGGTAGAAACAATGCAAATGCATGAGTTGTATGCATGTTCTAGAGCTTACTTGGATCTGTTCCATGTTCTGAAATTATAATCTGTCAAATTTTACACCTCATCATGAGCTTTCTTTGCATTTCAGTCCTAGCGTTTTCCCTTTTTGCAACTGCTAGGATAATATTTCACATACTGCACCTCCCCCTGTGTATGTTTTTTTTTAGTGAAAACATTATTTGTACAAGAACATTTTACTGCACAACACTCAAAGTGACTCATCGGTTAGTTTAGTTTCTGTTTGAGCCAGGCATTCTTCTCCCACTCTCTCGTCTGCCTCGCTGCCCTTGCCGCTCATGTCCCACAACGCGCCCCCCCCAATCATTCATTCAAGCATGCACTATTGATTACGTTATTATGGCTCCTCCCCAGCGGTTATTGTAAGCTATGGATCACTTATGTAGGCTTGCAGAGGCACAGTCATCCCTCATCCTGTCCACATGCTAACAGTCCAACCATAATAAAACATGGATAGAGAGAATATATAATTTATGCCTTTATGAATATTCCATACCCTTAGGAATATAGTGGATTGTTTCCGCCTTGCTTGGAGGCAAAGGTATTGCTAACGTGTGAGTGTGGCTTGTGTTTTAGTGATTGCCTGTTAAAAAACCTATTTATTTTTTCCCTATTTCTCCTCCCGTTGGTCTGGTTCTCAGGATCGCTCCTGTGAGATTGTGGAGGACATGGAAGCTAATAAAGTGCGCAAGATGAAGAAGCGAATCTGTCTGGTCCTGGACTGCTTGTGTGCTCATGACTTCAGCGACAAGACAGTTGACCTCATCAACCTGCAACACTACGTCATCAAGGAGAAGAGGCTGAGCGAGCGCGAAGCCATTGTCATCTTTTATGACGTAGTGCGAGTGGTGGAAGCGCTGCATAAAGTGAGCAAATTTATGGAAAACCGCATCTGGTTTTTTTAAAAAAAAAAAGCATGTACTTATTTTTTATATATTGCAATCAGGATTAAAATCCATGCATCTCCTTAAGTGTTTCCTGTGTTTCTCTTTGCAGAAGAACATTGTGCACCGAGACTTGAAGCTTGGAAACATGGTGCTTAACAAAAGGTAGGACCTCACACCTTCTGTTTTGGTTCTTCAGTCTACCTGCTGAGCTAAAAGAGCTAGAGGAGCTGAGGCTTTCTCTTTGACATTCATTTGGCCTTCAGGCAGTGCCAGGGCAGGTGCTTATTCACCAAGAGAAGCCTGGCCTTGTTGACCTTCTCCGAGCACTGGGGAATAAGAGTGTGATTCAGCCCTGCGGTTGGAGTTTGGGAAGCCGGAGAGGGAGCCTCTTCCAGTGAAAATAAGGCAGCATGGAACGTGCCCTCGCTTTGTTCTCTGGAAGGGGGAGGAGTGGGAGGGTTGTTGCACATAGAGGCAGAGGCATTTCAGGTCAACAAGTAACATTTACTGCTAAATTACAAACTCTCTGTGTTGTGTGAATCAGAAACAAAGTTTTTCAACATGGACAGTTTTTGAATTATATATGCCATCTTGAGTGGAAAGTTCAGTGCTTTTATGCATCGCTAGTTGTTAGGGAAGGGCTTAAATTAGTATGCTGAATAATTAACATTCATAATAATTAAAGTTCTAGCTGCTCACATTTGCAGGCATGTGTTAAGGTTACAAATGCATGAGGCTTGCACTAATGCTTCATCTAATCTTGGAACTCACCCTGCTGCACCATGTGAGCTTGACAGCCTGCACACAACGTGCAGTAGAGGGGGTTTCAACTGTCTTAACTTACCCGAGCATACGGAACCTTTACAATTGACTGCAAGTTTTTTTTCTATGGCAGCTGCCAACATAAGATGAAGACATTGTTGCTGGTCTGGTGTATGTGGAAAAACATGTATCGTTGTGTTGAGTAAGCTGTGCAGTATATAAGTCTCTTTTTTTTTTTTTTTTTTTTTTTCCCCCATAGAGGGCATTTCTTCCTCAGAAATACAACAGAACCAATTAATATTATGTACCGTAGTTTCTGCAGGATACTTTGTCATGGTTTTGCCTGAACTCTTAACAGTTTTGGCAGTGTTGTCTTTCCTGCAAGTAATATTTATCAAACACCACATGAAGCACAAGAGAATAATAAAATATACAGTCTGATACATAAACACAGAAGCTTATGTGCAGTCCCCTACCATGATGAAAGGGAGTGCTCTGGTCTGACTGGCTCATTGGAGCAAGAGAGAGGAACACTCTGTCCCAGCTGGAGACAATACAGAGTGCTGCCAAAGGATCCATAGCTTAGAGCTGAGTCACACATGCAGACACGTCACCCTGGCAGGGCTCGCATTCTGCAGTTTTTCCACATACCTTTCTTACCCTTTTGTCTTTTCAACCCGTTTCTTCTTATAAAACGTGTGTTTACTAAGAGCTTGGAACGGAAATGATCACACAGATTGGTAACAGTTTCAACTCCTTTCCATGAAGCTATGATTCTTGTTGTTGATTGCCTGTGCAAGCTCCGTAACAGATTCTTGCAGATGATGTAATTCCCAGATTGCCTGCAATATTCGGATGAAAGAACGTCTTACTGAATAGCGACTGAGGTCATTGTAATGCAGCTGATGAACTGACCCGAAAAAAATTGCTATGTTTGAATATTTGGGATTTAGTAGATTAATATACATGCAGTGATTTGTATAAAGTACAAACCAGTGAAATATAAGGATCTCATATGAAAAATCAAATGATTCATGAGACTGCTCATGGGGACAAACAGATATGATTAAATGGTTTAAAGGAATTAAATGCCTATCTGAGCTAATGCAATGATTTCCTAGACAGTTTGATTTTCTGTCAAATGCCTACTTAATCTGCTAAAAATCTGCATTTCTTTAAATCCTGATTAGGGCCACTTTCATGTGTTCATGTCCTCAGTATAAAAAATATCCACACACCTCTACAGAAATAGCAGTCATTGCTTCAGAGGGTAACATCTCTGTTAATGTTTTGTGCATGTTAGTCAGTTTAGAGTGACCAGTCCACACTGGAATTAGCTTTATGCTTTGTATTTTGCCTTTTAGAACCATACTCCATTATTCAAAATCCCACCGTTTTATAATGGACCTGGTACTATTTGATGAATAGTCTAATCAGATATATACCTTTTTGAAAGCCATGCACCTATAGTTCCAGTGTTTGTGGTGTGTGGGGTTTGTGTCTTGTAAGAGGTATAGCTCCTTGTTGTGCTTGATTCACCAACACCTTTCAAATAGCCTCCACCCATTCACACCTCTCTCACGTCCTGCTGAGTACACACACTTTCTGTCACTGGGGTTCCTTAGTGCAGCTGCAAAGAGACCACAGTGTTTGTGCTTTTATCACTCCCAGGGACTTCAGGTAGCAAGGCAAAGTACAAAATGTGGAGTTGCCTTGTAATTATTTCTCTGTGGGACCTGGATGTATTTATAATGGTGGGAATACTGGAAAATCTGTCAAAGTGGGATAGTTTTGCTGGTCCTCACAAGGAAAAGTCTTTGTTTTTACCAGAAGAATATTAAATTTTTTTTGTTTCAACAAAGACTAAAAACTTGCTTTTGGTTCCTGAGGTTAGTGTTTGGGTTCGTTTTAGATATAACTGAGCTACAATATTACTGTTGTACTGTGTGTGTGTGTGTGTGGGAGGGGTTCTTTCATTTTGGCTTGACATTGAAGCTGTTCTGCTCTCTCTTGCTTTAACTTTAGTTCCTGTTTTTGCCGGTGTTGCTTAAACTAAGGAACTCCTTTTATTGTGATGTTGCATGAAAAATCCTGTGTTGCTGTCAAATGGAGGCAGCTGTGTCAGGATTGCAGCCCTAAGACTTCCCCTTTCCATTTAAATCTTTTTGCTTTTCCCATTAGGAGAGCTATATTTAGCTGCAGGGAGAGGCAAGGACTCTTCCGGTTTCCCTGGTGTGTGCGGGAAGTGGAGATGAAGTGTTATTGGTTAGCATCCTGAGAGACCCTTGTGAGAAGAACGAGTGTGCTTTATCAGCTAAAGAGCTGCAGGAGTGACACGAGCAGCCCAGAGAACTGGGTTTAAGGATTTCTAAAACTAGGTGACTTAGGCCAAGCCGATAGAAGAGAAGAAACTTTCATACTGAGACAATTGCAGCCATAACTTCTCTGGCTAGCTCTGTCAGATATGCTTTTTTCCCCAAAACAACTCTTGGATTAGTTGTGACCATATAGACTTCCGTTTGTGTTCTTGGACCAGTCAGTTTGCCTTTACATTGGTGGGAACCTCTGCGGGGCTTAAGGAATTGTCTGTATTGTAGCCTCGTGGCTCATGGTCAGAGTGTGAAAGTGAGAGATTTTGAAGAAGTGGTGGAAGGGAGGCTACAACTTAGAGAGGTTTGAAAATGAAGTTGATACAGCTGTGATTTTGGCAAAGCTTGCACTCAGTGGAAGTCTGTTCCATAGCAACACCGTCTGTGAGCTGTTTGCTCCATGCACGTTGACTTTGTGTGCATGTATTTGTGTGTGTGTTTGCCTAGCAGTGAAAATAGCTCCAATCTCTCCTCTTTACTGTGAAAAGTTAGTCATGCATGCTCTTGTGCTAAACCACAGGTTGACTCACTTGTTTGTCAAAGTACAGCCTCTGTGTGTACTGTCATGTTTAGTTCTGTTCTCAGTAAAGGCAGGGCATTGCCATTCTGCTGCATTCCATGGCACTTCGCCACCCACATCAGTTTTGCTGTGATGACACAGACGAAGATATCAAACATGTTCATGCAGAGACCAACAGAGCTCACCTAACAATGGTGGGGGTTCCTTTTAAAGTGGAACAAAAAATTGAAGCTTCAGCTTTGTAGATTTCCCTTCTTGCTGACTGAAGGTAAACAGTGCAGTCGTCAGATAAAAATAAAGTTTATTAAGTAAGCCCAGAAAACACAAGCTTATTGCTTCTTTAAAGCACTAAAGCAATCAATGACCTTGCTAGACCAATGCTCCTTCTCAGTGCAGCCTAAACCTAGTCACCAAAACCAAACGATTTAGCATTACTCAGCGTCGGGCTCTGGATATCTCTATCTGTACACGTTGTTTTGAAGTTTCCAGTCTGTATATGATGCTACAGATGGTTCAGACACACTTGTAGTTAAATATGCGTAATGCTTCTCTTGGGTCAGCTCAAATGTTGGCTGTTTGTAACATGGCATGTGTGTTAATAAAGGTTAATGTTTACCTACCCATAAGGGGTAGTTTTGTATGATGTTTGGTGTTGAATGCTGCTGCTTGAATTAAGTGTAAACCATTCCTGCAGTACATGTTCTTGCTGTGTCTGAATAAATGGTGACAAACATTTATAACCAACTATTATTGTAGACTGTATACTATGGAAGTAGTTGTTCATTTGAGTTTGATGCTTTTACATGGGTTTCATGAGTAAAGTGCTTCCATGCCAAACGCTGTTTCGTTTCTCAGTTTTTCCAGCCATTTTGTTCTTTCATTTCGACTTGACATAAGTGTTCTGATGAATGTGTGTATCTTGCAGGACCCATCGGATCACCATCACTAACTTCTGCCTTGGTAAGCATTTAGTGAGTGAGGAAGATCTACTGAAGGACCAGAGAGGCAGTCCGGCCTACATTAGCCCAGATGTCCTAAGCGGTGAGATGTTGTGCATGCATGTGTGTGAGAGTGCAAGAGGCTATAACTATGACTCACCCTCCATGTCACCACTGCAATCAAAACTCATTAACTCAACCACCCACACCGCGTTGATCATGACAGCAGTCAGAATCAGGAAGGATGACTGAAGGTTGTATTTGCTAAGGTAGATTATTACCTGTTTTGTGTGCATGCGGAACCTCTGTATGCCTAAAACACTTTGATTCAACAGTGCCAGTTACTGTGTCCTTTTTTCAGGTATATTTAGAGGCCAGTTACTCTTTAGATATGTGTTGTTGTTGAATTGGATTGGCTTAGTGTGTGTTTGCTCTTCTCCTCTCACAAAAACAAAGGGAACTGGACGTAGATCAGCAGAATGTGACAATAGAACAATGAAGCTCTGCCAGAATGAGTCATCAGCATGAGTCACACTAAGGGAAACTACTCCCCTCTGTCTGTCTGTCTGTCTGTCTCTCTCTCTCTCTCTCTTTCTCTCTCTCTCTTCATTCCCCCCGTCGTTCTCTCAGTTTGATCTTTCTTACTATTTTTTTTACTCTTTTTCACTAATTTCTATTTCTTTCTATTTTGGTTTCAGCTTTTTATATTCATATAGTATGAGACATGCCTTCTGCACTGACTAGCCACTACAGTTCTGTAAAGGACATACAGAAGTTGTCAGTTCTGGAGCTGTCATTAGCGGTGACTCATGAGCTTTTGAATTGTTTCTTCATGGTAATAAACAGTCACAGTCATAAGGTTAATGTTTTAACCAGTTTTCCCTTTTTTTGCAGTTTGTTTGACATGTTTATTAAAATGAAAGTAGGCTAGTAGTTTAGGTGTAGGACCAGTTGGTAGTTTACCTTTATGCATAATTTTTCATGCATTTCTGCAGTTTGTCTGACTATTTAAACGGCTATGTAAACAGCATGGTTTGATTTTCGAGGTCAAATTAAAGTCATTAGTGTTTTGTTTTGGTGTTTTTTTTTTTTTTGTAAAGCTCAGTAATTTGGGCATGTATACCCTTACTTGCCCCCAATCCACACATCTGCAGACTCCACACCAAATAAAGATGAGCTTGATGAGAAACAGTAAGCATTATGTTGAAAAACAATATAGATTTTTCTTTTTTGGTCTTATATGAAAGAAAAGGTTTTTTAAATTAATATCTCAAAGTTTCATAATAGAAATAATTGTGAAAATGTACTTAAATGGCTATTTAAGATTTAAATTGTAGCTCTCATATCTTACAAAATTATGTCCAAAGTAAGTGCTGTTATCGGCTATCCTATGAAACGTCACGATCTCAGCTGTCCAAGTATGGTGTTAAAACGTCAATCCCTGATCTTTTTAAACCTATCAAAATGCTTAAATCATGTACACAACCTTTTCAGCCAATAGGAAGCCCTGCTCACAGCCTTGTGTCCGCCCACCCCTCGACAGCAGTGTTCTGTGTAGCCTAATGCTAGCGTGTTTTCCCCCCAGAATAAAGATTGGGTTTAACATTTGTATTTTGGGTCAATATCATCGAAGTTGTTTAGAGTGAAGTGTGTCGTGTTGTGTGATTAAGCTTTAGGTAATTTACATTATTTTGACAATGACATTATACCAAAGAGCAAACTCGTCCCCAAATTTGTGCTCTGCTGCTGACCAGCAAGACTGAATCAAGTTGATCAATAAGTTCTTTGGCTCTAGTGATGTGTCTTCAGTCTGATTTAATGTATTTTTCTAAGTATCTAAATGCCTGTAGTAAAATTTTGTTGTGGAATACTGGATGCATCTCTTTGAATGGAATGGCTTGTTAAAGATATCAACAAAAAAACGAAACTTTAAATGAGAGTTTCTTGGTTGGAAAATGGTGCTGTGCTACCATCATTCAAACGATTGTAACTTGACATCCATTTAAGATACAGCTTTGACCAAGATATCATTTTAAATCTTATTTCTCTAATGATCCCAAAACCTCAATTTTGAATTTTGGGTCACTGCAACTCGTTTTGCCAGATCAGTTCACAAATGACCTTACTCTATGTAATTTGAAGTCATATAAACTCCTAAATAAATAATTTCCATCATACAGTATTTTTTACCCATAAAAATACTGCCCTTTGGGAACTTTCCTGATGCGTTGCTAAGTAGCAGTTAAAGGAGCACATTGTGTTTAGGAAGATCACTGATTACTGAATGACTCCTAGACAATCTTATTAACAGGTGTTCATTTTCTGCAGTTATTGTAAGAGAATTATGGCTAATCTTTGAGTATTTGCGCTTGGAGCTGTAGGGTAACTGTTGGGTGTTTTTGCTGCAGGTCGACCATACCGTGGGAAGCCCAGTGATATGTGGGCTCTTGGTGTGGTACTGTTCACCATGCTCTACGGCCAGTTCCCCTTCTATGACAGCATACCTCAAGAGCTATTCCGCAAGATCAAAGCTGCAGAGTACTCCATCCCAGAGTGAGTAACGTTCACATCTGTTTTTTTTATGCTTCCTTCATCAACTGGTTTGTGACGTTAACTTAAATGGGGACATCTATATACAAAACATGTTCATGAAGGTCTTTGCACAAAATCTCTCCCAAAAAGAGATCACCAGCTTTATTCTTCAGTTTCAGGCCCTTCATGAACATGTTTTGTATAGCCCATAGACCTATTATATAACAATTTTTGCATAATAACTTCTGCAGAGATGGGCGTGTGTCAGAGAGCACAGTGTGTTTGATCCGTAAGCTGTTAGTGCTGGATCCCCAGCAGAGGCTGACTGCGGCAGAGGTGCTGGAATCTCTCAGTGGCATCATTGCCTCCTGGTGAGTCCCCGCTCACTCCCTCCTGTCTGCATGCCACACTGCTCTCTGCAGAAATCGTGTACCTTTTGCTACACCTCATTGGGTTGCGTAATTTCCCTGGCATTTTAAAGCAGTAGTAACAGTTCTTTCTCCTCCCTTAATGCAACTAGGAGTAGTTCAGTATTCAGTACTTTGTTCGACTGTACATAAAGATTAGTGATTCATAGATCTGTGCTCATCAGTCTTTGACCTCTACTTTGCAGGCAATCTGTCTCGTCAGTGAGTGGCCCCCTGCAGGTGGTACCGGATATAGACGACCAGCTTAACCAGCCTGAGCATCTACAGGAGGTCAGTTCTCAGTTGCTCTGTATTTTCTTTTCAGCATTACATAAAGATTAAGGTGATTTTCTGCCTGCAGATTTGTGCGCGCCCCCAGAGCTTTTTGTTAATGCGGATGTTTTAGCTAAGCTGGTCGTGAAGCATTTGTTTAAAGTACCGAATGGAATCAGTGCTCAGAGTCATTGGAGCCAGTGTTTTCAATAATATAAATCCAATTTTGCTAAATGTCATGTGATGCCTGCACTGTGCAACCCTTTATAAAGAAAAGGCCAGTGATTCTGTACTTGGGTAACATGTACATTATCAAGTATGATGTTAATATGAAATAAAATAAAGCATTGATATCATGAGACAGACAGCCTCAGTAATTCCAAAAACTTCACTGATTGTTTAAATTTTTATAATTTGCCTTTCTTTTATAAGAAGTTTCTGTACAGTCTTTACTAAAGCACAAAAAAAACATTGTTTTTTTATATTCACAGTTCTTGAAGTTTCAAATCCCAAAGAAATAATGTACATGTGAAACGGGGGTCCACTTGTCTGAGTGTTTGTATGACTGTGTGAGTGAATCTAACTCTTTCTCGCTGCACTTCCCAGGTGAAAGTGACAGAGGAGTCATCTCAGTACGAGTTTGAGAACTACATGCGCCAGCAACTGCTGCTGGCTGAGGAGAAGAACACTATCCACGAGACCAAGAACTTCCTGAGCAAGAGGCCCTTTGGCAATGTGCCACCAGTTAGGCGCCTGGGCCATGATGCTCAGCCCGTCAGCCCGCTGGACGCTGCCATACTGGCCCAACGCTTCCTCAGGAAGTAGAGCCGTGGCAATGCCTGCAACCAGGAGCAGGTCACTGTGAGCAGGGTGCCCCATGGAACCGGCCCCGTGTGTGCCTGTGTGTGTTCGTGTGTTTGAGAGTGTTTGTGCGGGGAGATACATAACACATTTTTATCCCATCTGCTCCTCTCACTGGCTGAGGAAGTGGACTCTGGCATGAGCAGCACACAGAAACTATGGGGCCTGGACCCCAAACATACCCCCACCTCACTCTGAGAGACATTATCAGCAATACCCGAACTGAATCATGTAGCAAATGGGCACACACAAACACTCTTCTCATTCTCCTTTTCTATTCTCTCAGCACTTTCCATGGGAACATCTCAGATCACCTGACCTCCATCTGTTCCACTCTCCCTTTCCCCCCTTCAGTCAGGCTCATCCATTTTGATCCTGTCTGCATCCATGACTGCAAATCTACCTCTTACCACCTCTGTTTCTGTTTCTCAGTCCGTTCAGAACTATGCTCTCGATTCTTTTGAAAACAAGTATCCAAATATGGGGGTAGTGCCACAAGCACAGGCTTAAGAGCATTATTATTTTTGTGTCAAAACCAGCGATTAGTTTTGCCTCACAATCCGAATAAGCTTTTTCCCTCTTTTGTCAGAAAAGTAGCATTTTGTATAATATTTTGTTTTACTTCCCAATGAATTTAAGTTGCTTAGTCTTGCCCGCTGTAACCTCAGTTTGAAGTCGTACTATGATACAAGGTCTCTGCATTCCTTCCTCCTTTGATTGAGCATTTACAGGCAGCTAGAGTTGTACAGCTGAAAGTCTATATGCCAAGAATGGGATGGTCACCTCTTAACATCCTGCAGCCCAGTGAGGTACGATATGCTCTCCCTTATCCTCCCCTAAAGCGCAAGCAGACCTGGAAGTGTCTTTGTTCTGTCTTATCTGACCTGAATGGGCATCTGTCTTATACTTATTTTCTCCATCACCAAAAATGGGTCTTCTGGTGCTGACTAATTATAGTGCTGGTGGTGCAGCAGGCTGAGGGCTTTGGCCAGCGCTATGAGGAGAGCAGGATAGCCGGAGGGGAGTTAAGGCCATCAGGAAGCAGAATGGTTTAGGCTGTAGTCATGCGGAAGTATAAGCTCTGTTAAGCCCTGTAAGCACCTCCCTTAAGCTCTCGTTCGCTCCTGCAGTGACCCAGGCTGGCTTCCCAAGCCGCTCGCCCTTTTGAAACCAGCCGACGCTTTAAATGGATTGGTCTACACTGGTTTTGCGGTTCTGGTTTGCATGTTAAGCACAGAGATCAGGCAGGGTACAGGGGAACAGCCACTAAGAACTAAACCCAGGATGCAAACCCAAAGTCATTGTTGGCTGGGAATGTATAAACAGACCTAATTCCCACCTTTAGTTCTTGCTTTCTTTATGCATTGTGTGCAAGAAAATCAATCCTCTGAATACAGTGGTCACCTCTGTATGTATTTTCTTCATCATTGTTGATGAGAATGTTGCAGGATGTATGTATTTATAACCTTGTTTAGACAGTTTTCCAATCCCATCCAAGCTACTTTTAAGCATCATAGCCACTCAGTTTATTGCCTTAGATTGAGATTGTCATTTCAGCAGTGAGCAGTGAAATGTGTACCTTCAATGCTCCAGCATATCTTAGTAAACAGGTGTTTGTCTTTCAGCAGCCTGTGAACCTGCAACTTTGTTTGTCAGGTCCTGGCTGGTTCCGCTATTATGTTTTAACGTTAACAAAAAAAAGTGTCCAGTGCTGTACTGGTCTCTGAGCTTTTCACCTGTAGTTCTAATAGTTATTTCTGCTTTTGGCGTTTTGAGGCTTAAGCAGCCCTACGGGCAGCATGAGTTGATCTGCTTGACTTTTCTCTTTTCATTCTTAGTTTTTTTGGCTTTTTAAAATCTTTTCCTTCTTTTCCTTTGGGTGTTCATTTTTTTTATTTATTCACTGTGTATAATTGGTCTTGTTTTAATGTTATTTTGAACTCCCCCCTCTGTCCTCTTAAGGTGTGAAGTATCATGAGATCATCGCATAAGCCAACTCTAAAGCATTGCTGCGATTTTTCTCTTTCCCTCTCCCTTGATCCCTAGTGAACGGTTTGTCCTCCATTTTCCTTCTTTTCTTTTGAAATCTTGAGTAATTGTTGCCACAGTTCTGATGGTTTATTAAGCTACGATAATAATGAGACTGACTTTGCATAGCTCTATTTTTAAGCAAACTAAATTATAACACACATTAGAATGACATTTAGAAACGATGTAGAATTTATCCTGCAAGTTTAATACAACACCGCACTCTGGCCAGTGTGTAAATACCATCTCGATGGCAAATTGTGTCTGTAGTGCAAAGCGAGATGAGTACTTGTCAGCGTGATATTTTTATTTGTCTGCCATCATTGAAAGCATTAGTCTACTCCCACATTAATGTGAATATATTTTTTTGGCTATAAAGCAGTATTGTAATAGATGGCATGCATGTGAGCGAGCAAGTTTGTGTGTGTCTGCGAGAAAATTATCTAAGGGGCAAATGTAAGTAACAGATCCCCTCTCTCGAACGAGAACAAGCATGAGTGCCCCACCATGTGTTAGCAGCAGGGCAAGGTAGTTACCCCAGCACCATTTCCTCATAAATCTGTAGGTTTACAAAGTGACTATTGATGGTGTGCTTGTATAGTCGGTACCCTAACCTAGAGGAGCTACATTTAAGTCACTGTTGCTGTTGAATGCTCCCATATAAGTGTCTGAACAGAATTGCTCCCTGCATAGGCAGTTTTTTGTAGCGCCAAGCTGTATTCACAGCATGAACCGTGTATGTTGTTGAGCTGTTTATACATTTGAACATACTTAATGCATGACTCAGACTTGCAAGAAGTGCCACAAGATCTCTTCAATTCACAGACCAGGTCATTTGGATGGGCGTTGGTGTTATTAAAGATGAAATTCATAGTCCCATTGCAAATGCACACAAAAAAGAGAGAAGACTCATCTTAGCAGTTATCCTTTGGGTGATTTCATCTAGAAATCGGAGCAATTTTGGTTTGGAAGTATGATTTTTCTTATCCTGTCGTTCAAACATTTGCATATTTTACTAACTGGAAACCTAAATTGGTGTAGAATGCGATGATGGTAAAATTAGTTGAAAACCTAAAAGTTTGGTGTTGTAAGCTGCTTGGTTGGATAGATATCAAAGAAAAAAAAACTGGGAAAATGTACAGAGATAAAAGCAAATTTGTATAAAAGACATATTTTTGTACTTCATAAAATCTACATGCATGTCAGCAATAAACTTTGATATGGAAAATCCTAGTTTGCTCATTTATTGTCATAAGTACTTTGGGAGGAGGGGGTCCTTATGTCTGTTTATATGCACATACCACAGCTGGAATATAATCCACATGTGGAACCTGATGCTCTATGCTGATATGGTAACACTTCACATTTTAATTTCTGGCTGAGAGTTTTGAGAAGAGCATGTTGCTAAATTTGTGGAGTTGCAGAAACCACCATAAATCACCTTTTGAATCATACATTGCTAAACCAAATGAGAACTGTTCAGTTGATAGTTTTGCGCTGTTTCTGGTTTATTGAATGGTTTTTCACACGAGAGAAGGGAGCAGTGGTTTGTAGCTTATTTTAAGGTCAGTTCTGCCCTCTAGTGGAGCAACAATGAAAGTATAATTCTGCAGAGGCGGACACTTGAACTTTATTACAAAAAACCTCAAATGATCTTATAGTGGTACAAATATGCAACAGGGCTGTACACTGTGTTAATGGAAGTATATAGTTCCCTCTACAGGCATAGTACTGTTAAATGTCTTCATTGGTCTAATAAGAGGAGAAAATAAAGCTAAGCCTGGGCGATCATATCCCATACAATAGTATTAGATCACTAATCTTTCCAGTTTTCGGTGGAGTGCTCGTCTCCACTGATTGGCTGAAAGCTCAGAAGCAGTTGTAACTGCCATATTTAAAAATAAAGGTTCTTACAGGGTTCTTGGCTTTGCTGTATGGTTTGAAGGGGAAAAACGATTTACATATGGAGGTTCTCTAAACAATAGAAATTACATTTACAGTCACTTGTACAGCGTGTTTACAAAAAACTTGAAAGATTTACATAACTAAGTGGTTTTCTATGAAATGTGTCAGTGCTGACTTCTTTAGCCCTTTTGTAGCCAGACGATGGGAGTAATTCTGTCGTGGTGTTTCCAAGTAAAGGAGTCTGAATGCTGAAGGCTGCAGTGGTGGAGAAAATAGAGATAAAGGGCCCTGTGCTGTTATTCCTGTACAACAGAAGAGAACGGAGAAGCTTTTTCTGTTGCAGAGAAAGCGCCACATACACTGCCTCCGTGGCTGAGGAACAGTGCTGATCTTGAATGTGGCTCTCCGTGCTGTTTTAAGACCCTGTGCTGCTTAAGTAAAGGATTAAATGTCCACACATTTTCCCCAATTCCCAATGACAGTCAATAAACAGTGAACATTAGGTACATTTGGTATCTACATCAATACTACCTGCATTATACCTGTATTACAGATTTAAGAGTTTTGTCCCATACATAGTCCATACATATATCCAGGACAACATATAGTAAAATGATCTGTCCAGATCCTAGATTCTGCAAGAAAGAGCATACTACTTACTGTACTTACTGTAAAATAAGTAATAATTAACAAATAAAAGTTAAGTATAGTGCAAAGATGAATTTATAAAATGACTTGAGTGGTGTAACATAGAACTATGGATAGGTTAGTATTTATGACTTCAAAGTGAAATGTGCATGTCCATGTTTAGAAACCTGGGGGAAGAAAATGGTAAGTACTGGTGTGTGTATTGTAGAAAATTGTCCTGTTCTGGGTTTTAGTGCTTTAGTAAGCAGTTTAGTGGAAGCAGAGAATGCATGATCCTTCTAAAAAGGTCGGTAAGGCACTCCACCAACATTCTCACTCTTAACTGGAGAAGGTTTGTTGTTTCCCCTCAACGTAAGTGAATCAATAAGGCCGGAAGGCTTACAGTTGACTCTAGAACAAATTAGTTCCAAAACATAAACATGTAAAGGTGCTAATACTGTAAGTTCTGTATTAACAGCTTAATACTATTATTGACTACCTAGGAGTTCTGGTTGTGGAGAAACCACTGATTAGAGTAGCTGACTGCTAACTAAACAGGAGCTTCAGAATCATAGATCTAGTGGGAAAGATTACTACATCCCACTAAACGGATAAGTTAACTTTTTACCGTTCTTTCAAAGATGTCTAAAATCAAGTTATTCTCTTTTTTTAATGTTTACACTAAAAGGAATCCTCAGAGGCCTGTACTTAGAGGGGAGTGCAGGCATCCTGACACGCTGTTCTTAAAAGTGCCAAACCTGTGCATTTTGACTAGCAACTATCTATTCAGTTGTATGGGCCACAAATCAGCCCACAAACAGAACAATGGCTTAAATATATTTATAATTTTGCTTACCTCACTCTTGGTGGTTCACGGTATGCTGTGTCATGTCTCTACTTTTTCCATACCCCAAGGCTATAATTTGAAGGTGTGGATATTTAAGTAGATGATGTCCAGTTTGCATGCTGTAAGAATATCATGATCAGATGGCTAAGATTCACTGTGAAGTCTTAAATATTACCCTGTAGTGTCCCACCTTAAGAAACCCAAGTTGTGCACACAAGGCATCCATATGTGCCATAATGGCAAAACAGATTCCTACGCATTGCTTGTTGCAGCAATATTTGGTTCTTTGTTGTTATTCCCGGACCATCAAAGAGCATTTCCTAGCATTAGCATTTCCTAACACAGAAACAGACTCCATAAAAACTAGACAAATTTACTCATTGCAAATGTTGAACCCAGATTATATCCAGTGTTGTTATAAAGAAGATCCTTTTGTTTAATTACTGGCACTTGCGAATCACTGTTGAAACCAAATCTTGTTTTTTTTCTAAGAATTTTAATTAAAGCAAAGCTCAATAAACAAGTTATTTTATTACTTTATTAAAAATGGTTTATGAATGCTGATGTTCATAGCTTGTTAAAGTTGACCTAAATGTAAAACAGGACCTAATTATGCTTAACCAGTCTGGCCCTCACATGCTAAACTGAATGATTGAAAATGATTATGGTTATAAGTGTTATTTTAAAGTTTAGTGGTCTAAAGATGAATGTATGAGGTTAATGGTCATGTGTGAAAAACAAGTATGAAATGCAAGATGCTTTTACAAGCTGTAGATCAGTGTCACGTAAATATGAATATTATAATAGTGATTTAAAACAACTGTAATTTAAAAGTCAAACAAGGAAGTGATGAATATTTGACTCTAATTGCATTTAATCTAATAAGCGTGAAAAACATCGCTCAAGGGAAGTGCTGTGCGTGTAGAGTGTCACTTTCCACCACTGCCTGTTTAGAGTTAATGCTCTGCTGTTTCTACACTCCTGGAGGTCCCAGAACTTATTTCATGCTTCAGAACTATACAAGCCGCTTGTCCAAACCACTACCCTCACTGTCGCCTCCACATTAAAGACACAGAGCAGTGATCTGTTAGCGATCTGATACACTGCTGTTAAAGTGGAGACGTTTGGACCGAAATGCTTTGTTGTGGGGAGGTGATCTGTTGTTAGCCGCCTACATGGGAGTTAAATGGTGTTCGGAGCAGTCTTGTGCGAATATAAGATTTTAATTGGAAGAAGATATACTGTTCTGCGCAAAAGTCTTAGAAAATAACATGGAACGTTTTTTTTTTCTTCTGAGCAGTAGGCATTTGTTTATTAAAAAAGATGAGTACATATAAAACCTAAGTTGTGTGATTATGTGTGTGTGTGAGGAGGTGTTAGCTTAAACATTTCCAAACCTTTTCTTGTAGGAGTCAAGTGTTTATAGTTACCTTGTAATATCTGCTTCAACTAATTAGTTCTGTATAAAATTTAATCACGTGCTGCTGATGGAATTAACAACAAATCCAGGCAGAGTTCAAAGACCCGATCTGGTCATCACTTTTGGAACTGCTGTCATCACTCACACATCAAAAGTACAAGGCGTTCTCTTAGCTGGTGGTTTCTTGTTTAGGGAATTCCCCTGCGATTCTGTGAGGCTGTGGGTTTGAATCCAAGTACTACCTGCAGCACCATTGAGGTGCCCTTGAGCGAGGGACTATCCCACGCACTGCTCCCCAGATGCTGTTCCTGGCTGCAGCTGCTTCACTTGGCGAATTGATTAAATGCAGAGAACAATTTTGTGCTGTGGTGTGTTTATGTATGACAATTGGACATTTTACATTTACAAAAGCACTAGGAGTTCTCTTTTCTGGGGGACTGGTGGTTAAGGAGTTGCCCCTGCGGAAGGTTGTGGGATCGAAAACCAAGACTGACAGAGGCACTACTGAGAAACCCCTGAAGCACGGACCCATCCCCACACACTGCTCCTGCCGGCTTCACTTGGGGAATGAGTTAAATGCAGAAAAGGATTTCACACTGTTCACACTGGGTGCTGGGTATGTTCACACATGCCCATAAAAGCCCACTTTACACATCGTTTTCATCTTGCAATCTCTCCCAAACTTGCAGGAACCTTCTTTATAACTTCAGTGGAAATCATCCATTCCTCACCACTGATACCACTCAGATACTCGTCAAGTCACTTGTAATCTCAACACTGGATGACTGTTACTCGCTGTACCCTAAAATTCTCACACACCTCTCCACTACTGCTTCACTGGTTTCCTGTGGCTGCTCACATTAGATTTAAAACTCTCACGCTCACCTACAAAGCCAAAATTGGTCCAGTGTCAGCACCTGTCAGTACTTATCAGACTATGGGTCTCAGCTCACCCTCTTAGAGCATCAAGCACAGCACAACTTGATCCACCTCTTCTCAAAGGTCAGAAGCATACTTCCCCTGACCATCAGAACTGCTGAGACTAACTCAATCTCTGGCAGTGTGAGGGACAGGTTTTCTTGTGGACTAAAAGCACCCATGTTCATTGCTCTGGATGAGCGTCTGCCAAATGCTGTAAATGTAAATAATCACAGAGAAGTCAGGAACCAAACATGTGTTAATCTGCTAATCAAGATATCAATATCTTTTAAAGCAAAAAAAAAACCATGTATGGGTGTATCTGTACAAATCTTATGTAGTGTTTTTACTAGCACTGCAAGTAAACTGTATACAGTATATCATCAAGATTTTTAACTTCACACCTACATTCACACTAGGCTGAAGTCAAACAAATATTTTTTTGCTTTTATGTGACATAAATCTTATTTCTGAGATTTATATTGTGAATCTGTTCTTTTATAATTTGATCCTTGGACATCACTTTCGAATGATCCATAAATTGGATACATATTCATTGACTACATTTGACTGCAGTTAGTTCAGAATTCATTTGTTTATGTCTTTGGTTCAATCTTTTTTTCTTTGAGCAAGATATCCTCCCCACTGCTTCACGGGTGCTGCGTTACTGGTTGCTCACTGTTTCACCTGTTGAATGGGTGAAATGCAGAGGAATGCTGTGGTGTGTTCACACATGACTATAAGGGCCGCTTTACTTCACTTTTTACCGTACATAGATAGTGAATAGTCTTTGCCCTATTCTCTATCTACTTGTACTCCTAGTTATTTCATTTGCTGTGTATCGGTAACATGACGTTATTATCTATGTGCACATGCTCTAAAGACATTTAGGCATTACATTTAGGCTGGTGGCCTAGTGGTTAAGGCATTCGCCCTGTGATCAGAAAGTCCAGGTTCGATTCCCAGGACCACTAGGTACCTCTTCCCAGCACCTCTGAGGTACCCTGAGCAAGGTACCGTCCCCACACACTGCTCCCCGGGCGCCGTGTTCATGGCTGCCCCCT
>JBBJLR010000007.1:13653120-13664390 GCA_037577145.1 Brachypetersius gabonensis
AGATATATATATATATGTTTTTTATATATATATATATATATAAGGTTACAGTGTATCAGTTTATAACTGTGTTGTATAACAGTTGTTAGGAGTGGATTGTGTCGTGTGATTGGAAACGCCCTGGGGGTTCTTGAGACGGCTGAGAAACAAAACACTCCTGGATGTTACTCTGCTTTCCAGCCACAGCTGCACGGCAGGAATGCAGTGAGTAAGAAGAGAGTGCTCCTATGGCTCGTTCCATGGAGTGAAAACGGCTGCACTGACTAGCGTGACTGATCAAGTTCCACTAGCTCTTTTGTTCATGTGAACTTATGGTCAGTGCAATTTAGTCGCAGTCCATTGAGTTTAATGAGCCGTCTGCTGTCCTCCAGTGACTGAAGCAGAATACTGAACCTTCAAATCCCACCAATTTGTCAATGTACGCAAAATCCCAATTACTGCTCTTGGCCAAAGTCTGAAGCTCATAGAATTCAGGATGTCTGTGTTAAACAGTATGATTCCATGAAATAGCTTACATTCATTTATACACTTACATTTCTGCAACCATCATGTTCAAACAGTTATAGAAGAAAACATTCCCTGACAGTTCTTTAATAGTTAAAAAGGTTCAATGTATACTTCTATGCTTGCAAATTTTTTTTACAAACTATCCTCTAAAAGTTCTATTAGTGAACAGCATTTTTTGTCACATCACTCCAAAGAATTGCTCCATCTGTGAGCAAACTAAAAGTCAAATTTCTTAGCAAGATATTTTTGTGACATAGTACAAAAAAGATGCTGCAGATGTACGGCATGTTTGAGATTTTCAGGGTCCAAGGCAATAATATAAACAACATTACACAGGAACAGCAAACATGCAACACAGATGGATTGATTGTTATAGCGCTGGACTTCTGCATTCCACGGCCTTAGAATGCGTTCCAGCAGAATAAAATACAGTATGTCCCTAATGTATACAAACTAAAGCAGCACTGAATCCTTGTGTGTGAAGAAACATTTTTGTAGAATGCAGCATTTTTAACGACTCACAGATTTTAATACCAGGAGAACTTTTATTAATTTTGTTTTTTCATTAAATTGTCTACAGCCAACTTAATGAAGCACAAAATAATCACAATTTTACATAATTTTAAATGGATTCTTAGGGCACTTCACTATAGTACAGGGGGTCCTTGAGTTACAACAGCCTCGACATACAACGTTTCAAGTTTACAACCCTCACTCCCACTCCCACTTACACTCCCACTCGACTTACACCATTAACCTCATACTTACAGACTAAGCATACTTACAGGGCTAACTAGTTTAGTTTAGGAAGAATACACAGTATTAATGAGGGAGTTTTCTTTTCCTTTTTGTCTGTGGCTTAGTTGTGTTTTTATGATTTTACAAAAGTGTAAGTGACTTAGGCTCAAGTGTGTTTTGACTTACTCCAAAATTCGGGTTACATCGCTGTTAAAGGAACGGATCTGTGGCCTAACTTGAGGACCCCCTTTACAGTCCCTGTACAGTAGGTATGTCCTTTCCTGGTCCTAAAAGTGTTCTAATATGGAGTTTAGCTACAATTCTAAGCTAACACACTTGATCAAGATAATTAAGACCTGCAGGAGCATCTGAATGTTAGAGGTGATTAGTTTGGATCTTTACTATCCATGGTGGTACATGTCCAGGATGTAGCATGAACACGTCAACACATCTCAACAAAATTCTACAAATGGGCTTTAGCTCTAGACAATCTTTGAACTCTGCAATAGTTGGAACACCACTGAGCGTGTTAGCACATGCTTGGAACCATGGTCTGGTTGGAGGGGAGCTAATGAGTAAGCACTCTTAGGATTGTAGACATAAGTGCGGTGATGTCTTTACATGCATGTTTGAGAGGGAGGCAAGTAAAGGACAGGTTGTTTGAATTATGCTTTCTCTGGTGCAGTGCCAGCCATTGGCACAAAAAATGAGAAGTGAGAAGCTCCCTATTCTGTGGAGTCTCCACCCTTAGAATGATAATCATATGATAGAGCTTCATCTATAGCAACTATAATTGCTGACTCCCTGCAATTAGCTGAATTGCAACATTCTGCATGGTTCACCCAATAAGGCTTCAAAGTTTATCACACCCCAGTAATCTTAAAAAACAAAAAAACACACAAGTGAGAGGAACCCTACAAAACATACCCTCTAGCTATCCATCAAAAATGACTCTGTGACCATATATCTTGCCTTGGCTACATGCCGTCGCAGTGTCACTGCTTAGCCATTTCTGTAATGAAACTCATGATAAGTGAAACAAACGGCTTTCAACAAGGAAGTTAAAGTCTTTTTAAATAATTGATTGTTTTAAAAGCTTGTAAATTCTTGGCCTCCTTTTGCAGCCACTCCAGCGGTGGAGAAAATAAATAAATAGAGGAAAGTAGAGATATCTTTGGTAAAATATTTATCAAGTCCTCTTTTTAGATATATTTCTTTGCATCAGAGTACAACTGTTCTTGTTTGTACACTTAATTCTTTTTTAATTGAATAATGGTAAGATGTTCCATCATAACATGGTTAAAATTTCGCTGCTCATCCAAACAGATCTGATTTAAAAATCCCTCACACAATTTTTGTTTTGTACAGAGTCTCATAGAAAGTAATTGAGTAAAATTTGGATATATCTCATTAGGCTGAAAGCTCCTGAAAAGTTTATGCTGCCTGGAAATATGTGCAATGAAAAAGGTATTTGTGAGCAGAGCATAGATCATTCCAAAGTGGGTTCCATTTCATAGCATAATGTGTAAATGATAGATTCAGCCTGGCTTGATCATGAACCAGTGACATATCACTAAGTTTTATTTAAGAAAAGAGACCCAAGAGACATGAAATTCAACATTATCGACTGGTGTAGGGCTAACATCTGGAGGTGCAGTGTATAGTTCCAGCCGTGTGTTTGTTTAAATGAAGTCTGAGTCAGCAGCGGGGGGGCAAGGCCGGTAGTGCCTCTGACAGTGTGATGAGCGAGGGCAGTGCAACAGCCTGACACAGAGGTGTTCCAGGTGCTCACAGCTGTGTGTCTGAGCATGTGTGTGTGTGAGTGTGTGTGTTTGCTGCTTTATGTCTCAACTTGTTTGCCCCCCAAGGGGGAAGGGAAGGCCTAACATAGTGCAATGATGTAGTAAAGCTGCTCTCTTTGCCCTCATCCCTCTCCCTCTATCATGAGCAGGCTTGAGTCCCTGTTATTACTTTAATCATAGACCTTACAGCCACTCGCTTCACAGACAAGGCAGATAAAATTGCACAGCACCCTCTTTTATAATGCTTTCTATATGACAAGATATAATAAGAATCCAAATGTGAAAAGCAGCACTTAAATTCAACAGTACCAGATACCAAACAGTGTTCTTATCTGTGATTATACTCTAATGGATCAGAGCTTTCACTAGTGAACAGATGGCTAAAGGAGCCAAACTGTCAACAGAAGGGCTTCTAAAATGACATATAGCTGAGAATGATATTTTAAAGCTGTTTCCATTATGCTCCCAGAAGCACACAGCTGAGTTTCACTGTACACCACTGTGTAACACATGTCCGGGTGTTCTTTCAGCACGATGGCTTGCTATTTTTTGCATGCTCAGCTTTATTATAGTGCATGGTGAACTAAAACTGTGAGATGTGAGCATAAATGTCATAAGTCATCACAAATGAAAGACCCCTCCACAATACCCTTCCACAATCATGACGATTTCTGATAGCTCCCCATGGAATGTTTAGAGTCGTGCAAACGATGGTGCACATGAATTTGGCCTCACACATTGTAACTCAAAACTGGTCAATGACTGGTCAATGGACTGGTTGATTCCACTGACGTTCTTTAATGATGCTCCCATTTTAATCTCATGTGTAAAGCCTTCCATCTTCTGGACCAGTTCTAAACAATAGGTGAGGTAGACTGGCTGTACACAGAAACCAGAGGGAAAACTGTTGGGTGACTTCCAACCTAAAACTCAACAAAAAAGTAACTGCAGCACTGTGATACTTTTTATACTTTTTATACAAATGTATACTTCTGTTAAATAAAGATGAACACATTTACAGACATTTACTTTATGTTCCCAGAAACATTAGGCATGGAAGCCCAAAATGTGAGAACAACTATTTGTCCTTTTTCCAGGGTGTCATGAATTTGCAACATAACCTCTGCAAGCATTTATTATATCTGATTCGAATATATATCTTCATTAACATCAGTATCTTAATTGTTCTTGCAATATAGCAAACCAGAATGCTCATAGGAATAGAGATAGAGACATCTTCCGTTTTAGCCTCCATCTGTAAAAGAGTTCAGCATGTAAAGGGAGAAAGTTAGGAGGGCCTTTGTTTAGACAGGGACACGGGCTCTTGGGAGAAATGAATGTCTGATTTTAAAGACGAGTGTATTGTGTGGGCCAGCATCCTTGGGGATGACAGAGAAACAAGGAAGTGGTTAAGGTGAGAAAGTTGCACAGCCTGAGAATGAGTGGTCTCACTGGTGAATCATGTAAGACTGAATTGTCTGGACACTTGGACATTAAGACGTCCACCCCACACATTCTTAACATTCCACTTGATAACACAGCAACACATGGTATTCTCCTCCATGTTACCATTTAAATATTTTTCATTCCTATCCCCTTGGGTTTTTGGTGTTTTACCCTATTTCTGAGGGCTTCTTTGCTTTCTTGATTCTAATTGAGAGTTTTATATCAAACCTATGCAAATGATGAAGTATTATATAGATTGTCTAGAAAATATTCTCCTTCAGAATATTTGCAGTTTGTTGCTTTGCAGCCTAAAATGAAGACACAAGCAAATAAAACAATGTAACTTATACCAAGTGAAAAATATAATAGCAACAGTTGGGGGATGGGGGGGGAGGGGGCATAAAGCCAGAATCACAGAGATATACTGTATATAGGGTCAACAACCTCTTAAACTAGTCAGGTTCTGCTGTGATCAACTGTACTGCAATACCTGTAGCATTCCAGTGTTCAGTAGAACAACTGAAAGCAAAGTTGTGGACATTTTGTTGCTTTGCAGCCTGAAATGAAGACATACACATTGAAAGATAACAAAGCAGCAGATGAATGCAAAAAACTCTAGGATCATGGTGAAGTCTGTAATTAAGATGTGGAAAGTGTTTGGTACTAATAGGACCCTTCCTGGGTCAGGCCACCCTACCAAACTGCATGGAAGATCAAGGAGGAAACTGGTCAAAGAGGCTGCCAAGTGGACTATGGCAACTTTGAAGCAGGAATTTAGGGTAAAAGTTGTCACTGTGTATCTGTGGCACAAGTGCTCCACAAAAGTGGCTTGTATGGGAGGGTTGCACAAAAAGCCACTCCTAAAGAAAGGTCACATAAAGTCTTGACTGAGCTTTAACAAAATGCGATTCTGAGGCCAAGTGGAAAAAAGTGTTATTGTCAGATTATACCAAAATCGAACTATATTACTTTAACACCAAATGGTACATTTAGTGGAAAGCAAATACTGCTCACTAACACCACACCTGCAGTAAAGCATGAAGATGGTAACGTCCAGTTGTGGGGTGTTTTTCTGCAACAGGGGACTTGCTGGTAAGGAGGAAAAAATGAATGGGGCAAAATAGCATCAGATTCTTGAGGAAAACCTATTGTCCTCTGCTAGAACATTGTCAAAGGGAAGAAGATTCACCATCCAACATCACAATAACCCAAATCATACAGCAAAATTCTGCAAAGTCTTAAACCCTACTGGAAATACGTAGACTTGAAGATTGCAGCCCACCATCTGTCACCATCTTTACTGAGCATGAACAGTTCTGTAAAGAAGGGTGGAGAAAATATTTCACAGTCTAGATGTTAAAAATAGGTATAGATGTATCCCAAAAGACTCCATAATGGTTCCATAATGTCCCGACACGGTGATTCTATCATATCCTTCACTTGAATGTTATAAGTTGCTTTGAGTAAGCTTATAAATATTTGTGACTTCAAATCAACAACATATGAGTATGAAGGGCATGATCCTTTTCCATGCCTAATGCAGGGCTGACAAGATGGTGTTAAATGGCTAAAATCTAAAGTTCAAGCTGAGAATTAGCTCTTAACTTTGGAAAGAGTGACTTTCTGTGAATGGATTTTTTTGAACCAGGAATAACTGGGATTTTTAATATGCTTGGAATGGTTTCCTGTTGGCAACCCAGTATGTTTATGTGTCTACCAAATTACAGTTCAGAACACTACAAGGCAACCACAGCACTGCCAAGGTTTTCTTCTGAGTGGAGGGGAGAAACGGAATGACTCCCAGCTATTGCGAAGATGAAGGCCGGGGGTGAATCAGAGTCTTCTCCACTTCTGTGGCCCACAACACAGTGCCATAGACAGGTCAGGACACGGATAAATATGACAGTGTTCCTGAAAAATTCATTGTTTATTGAACAGTATAATTTCTTTTTCACATATTGCAGTTTTGACTAATACGTATTCAAAGAAATTGCTCTTCTTCATGAGGTTTTGAGAAAAGTTTAGATCTTTCCAAAGATGAAGAAATAGAATATTCTACTAAATTCTACTAATATTCTACTAAAATTCTAATAAATTTGCTCTTAATGGGTAAAAAGTCGCTATAGGAGTTAAGGAGTCACAAGAGGTGATGCCTGAAGACCAAACAGGTTCTGTTCTGTGGAGAATTCTCAATTGTCTTTTTAAAGAGAAGAAATGTAATGTGGAGTATCTGAAGCACTTTGTCCTCTGCAGCCCAAACATGGAGAGACCTTAAAGATCTCTATAAGCATTTTTCTTGGCAGCGATGTGAGTGCATACAATGTGCGGCCTGATAGTCTAATAGGCCAACTGTATGTTTGGATTGTGATCATCTAATTTTTCTTGCTTTCAGCCACAATTTTTCTGACTTTCAAGACGATGCAATATTAAAACGGCATCTGGATGCAGATATTACAGGAACTCTTCTTCCACAAAGTCATGGTGTATTCATTAGATACAAAGCTAGCTGTAGACTCTCATGTCACCAGCCTCAGGCATCTCACAAGGATCTCTGAAAACAGGATCATGTGGGTGGCTGTTGCAAGGCCGGCAGACAATTTGTCTTTTATTTATTTGAGGTTAAACCATTCCATCAATATTAATTACTCATGAAGTCATGAAGTTTCCTGTGAAGTCTTAAATACTTCTTGGCAATAGAGAACAGCTATACAAACATTTAAGGGTGTTAACCGAGTTTTAAATGATCCTTGCTTTCTACAGTCTGACGTTTCAGTATGATGTTTTAAAAAAAAATATATATAAGACCTAACACCAAGCCATTTTTTAAAAATAAGACTGTGGCACTAGACAGCAGTGAAGCAAAACGTCACTGTTTAGTATTACTGCCCTCAAATTATGCAGAATAGGATGCAGACCTTCTCTTTCTGTTGGTCTAATTACTGTTTTAGCTTTGTGAGTGTTCCTGTATCAGCCTCCGTAAAATGCATCTGGATTGTGCTGGCTTGTGCAGCAAGCTTCATACACTACCAACAAAATGACTTTCTGAAAAAAGTAGCACAACATCCCCTAACATCCCATTTGCCTCAGTTTCTGTCACTGCCTTAGGGTCCCTCTCCCTGTAACATCTTAAAGGAGCACTACTCTCAAATCATATGAGAGCATTTTTTGATCCAGAGCTTTACTTGAGATGGACTAAATGGACATGAGGTCTGTTTCATGTAAACTGGGTGCATACTTTTAGTTTTCTTAAATCTTGAACATTGTCTAATTGCCGTATGTTTTAATTCACTGCTCCTTCACATTTAGATGCACTGCAGCTGGAGAGTAAAGAAGAATTATGCTTTTATGGGAACGTTCCAACTTTAATAGCATGACCTCAATGAAAAGAACTTGACATTAGTCATGTTCTTTTAAAGTTTCATAAAGATCTTCTCAAGAACAACAATATCCTGCCAGTGCATTTCGTCCACAAGTAGGGGTGATGGATGCTTGCCTCACAGGGTGTTGAACTGTTTATGTAATCATCCCCCCATCCCCAGCCTTCCCTGTCCTCTCGTCACTCTTGTTCAAGTCTAAACCTCACCCCCCTTTCCTGCCCTCTTTCAGTAGGAGAGGAACACTGAAGGCCTTTTACTGGTCCAGGCTTGGAGCTCCGGGAGCGGTGCCGACCAAGGAGAGACCACGTCAGTCCCCCCTGAGCCATTTCCTGTGTTAGCCCTCCCATCTAATACCAAACAGACCTCTCCTTTTGCACGGGTTCCCCTTACAATCTTGCCAGCAGGCATGTTGGAACTCTTTCCATACACACCTAAAAGAGAAGTAGCATCAGAGTGTAGATCAGCATGGTTCACTTGACCATGACACCAGCCTCCTAGGATTACAGATGCCAGGGATTTAAGTGAGAAGAGATTTTATTGTATGTTGCAGGTTAACTAGGGTACAATATGCTACAATGCCGTATTGCCTCCTTCAAGAACCTTTCTACATATGGCATCATGCAAAAGTTTTAGACACCCAAGAAAAGCATGTCTTTTCTATGGCACTAATTTAAGAAAGAATAGAAATAAATAAGTGTGTTTGCTCAACCATTTCCAGACTTCTTGAATCCCAGTATTGCTTGTAGTTACCATCAAAGACCTGGTTGGCTCAATCAGTACTTCATTAGATTGAACCAGGTGAACTCCTCATGAAATTTCACAAATCCACACAATGGTTATAGTCATGGAGGAGAATCAAACCTACTTTTTAGAAACAAAAAAAATCTTGACACTTATTACTGCTTTTCTTCTGGGGGTTCATTTGTGTTTTTGCTGCCAGATAAATGTATTGAAACTATTTGCATAGGTGCCTAGGAGTTTTTCACAATACTGTAACTAATTACATGTTTCACACAAGGCATTCTAAAGATTTTATGTGTGAACTGTACTAGGGCCTTCTTTCTGTAAGAGATTTTGAGCCATACCTGCAGGGAGATGTCTTCTTCGGGTGTGTGTTTTTAATAAGCAGGTTTGAAGAGCCAGGAATGCTCCAGTTTACTAATGGGTGCTGGAGCATAATTCTTCATTACTCCCACATTGTTCTCACTCAAGCTGAAATTTCAGTGTCAGTTGAGGTGAGCCAGGAGAGCTCTGCCGAGCATGTGTTTACGTTCTGAAATTCTCATGTGTTCTTGATTGAAGGGAGCGATGTGGATACATTCCAAGAATCGTCTCCTGGTATTTATTTCAGCATATGAAAGTTTTGTTCAGATTACTAATCCAGTGGTGTTGGAGAACTCACGATGCTCTCAGAATGCCTCTTTCTAGAATCAAGCTGGCAGATGATGCTCAGCAAATTCAATCTTCAATGCAGTGACAGAGCATGGGTTCTGGCTTGAGCTTAGCATGAATGTCCGACATCTTTAAGCATGCATTCAGGGATTAAGCCTGTGCTCATCTACTCAAGTACTTTAGCGGTAATCTCTTCTCATGTACTTTACGTCCTTGAGGATATTGGGAATGTATGATCCCAATACAATGTTATTTCCTTTGCTGTGCATAATATTCTTTGATATAAGGCTCACTTTACATCACATTGCATCATGATGTCCTATTGTAAAAGAACAATGTGCACTTCTGATTTTTTTTTACACCTGTTAGCTTTTACCACCTCATTTTGGACAAGTGCTGTCTTGTCAAAGACATTCTATCACCTCCACCACTCATTACATCTTTTGGTGCTATTTCTCAGGGAGACAGATTTGCAGTCTTCAGACAGTGTGATCTTCTTTTCATCTCCCTCCTTTCCAATGATGAATGCACATGAACATGTTCAGCTGCATCAGAATTTGGTGTAAGGAATGCGCAAGCACTTTTTCTGTTGTGCTAAAAGGGTGCATTGGGTTTATGTTGGATAGGTCTAGATAAGTCAGCCTGACAGCCCCCACATCCCCCAGACTCTCTCCTCTCTCCCCACCTCACATTCTCTGTAAGTTTTAGGCATTGTGCTGGAGAGTAAATCAGCCTTGAGGACAGGTGGACCTCTGCTCGCCATGAGTAGATTCAGCCCACAATGCCAAAGGGATGTGAATGATCCAAAAAAACAGTAGAAAATGTCTGAACCTCTATGAAAAAGTACAGCCACGTTTCTTTAGCACTCTAAGTCTGTGGCTTTTTTTCTCTCTTGGCCCACTCCTTACAGTACTGAGAGGAAGTTGGAGTTGTTCTTTGTGCTGTCTTTCCATTATTTTGTCTCTAATAGTATGACTGACAAACCGGGAACGTAGTGTTGATGGAGAAATCCATTTTTTTTGTTTGAATTGGAGAGTTTTGTTAATCACCTAACATGAGTTTGCATAAGACCAAGTATATGTCAAATCCAGATATCACCATTATTTTTATACAGAGTAGTGATCAGTTTCTTAAGGAATTCTTCTTAGTGTTTAACCACAAACACTTCTTACAAGGGTGATTTCCCATTAGAATCAACTATGACCTTAATGGGAAATGTCTGGATGTCTGGGTGTTACCAAGTAGCCTTATAGTAGTACATTTTTTCTCTTAAAGTGAATGTCCTAGTGAATGAATGCAAGAAAATTAAAAGCTCATGGACACTGATTACATCTTTCAAGAATTGACAAATGCATATGCTCTTTTTTCCACCAAGGCAGATTGAGCCAAAGAACCAACTTTCAGTTTCCAAAGCGGAACCAAGTACTGCTCTTGTCAGGGGCAGGGGCAGCTCCGGAAATAATAAGCAACCACCGCAAATGATCTGTAATAGGTGCAAATATTTAACTGAACAGCTTTGCCATAGTTTTTAAAAACTGCTAACAATGGTTTCTCCTAATTTTCTAATAACATCATTGTTTGTTAAAGCATAAATGTGTAAATGGCAATACACCAAAATGAGAGAAAGGATGCAATGTCTACAGAAATTGAATAATTCCAAGGAAACAAATCTCTTGATCACTTATAACAAAATATCAATAATTACCTTTGTTGTACTTCTAGTGGTGTTTTGCCATCTAACTGGTCACATTGTGAGAGGAGAGTGTTGATTACAGCTGTGTTTTTATACTTTTCCTCATTAAATAATATTTGATTCAGGTGATCACTAATCACTCCCTCATAAAGCAGAATGAGATGCTTGTGTAGGAATTTTACAGGCACTGGTATGGAACGGTTTAAAAATACATAAATAAATAGATAGATAAATAAATACACACACACACACACACACACACACGCACAAACCCCAGCCCTGGGGTGTATTTCACAGTAACATACCTGTTACAGA
>JBBJLR010000007.1:13664490-13675231 GCA_037577145.1 Brachypetersius gabonensis
ACACACACACACACACACACACACACGCACAAACCCCAGCCCTGGGGTGTATTTCACAGTAACATACCTGTTACAGAAAGGCACAGGGGGGCTTCATTGATTAAACAACGAAGTTATAAAAGGTTTATATTTTTTATCTGACAGTACTGATGGGATATATTTTGCAGGCACTGTCTCTTTTTGTCTGCGGGAATGTTATAAGTCTTTTTCGTCTTCATCTTCAAGGAGTGATTGTTAGTTTCTGCATAGTTTCTATTCTTACTTCTGATTTTAATTTATATTTAACTTGCTGTTGCTGTAATTGACTAATTTGGTTCAGTTCAAGCACACCCAAGCAACAAAAGGATCATCTGTGTTTTTTATTTTGGAGACTGCATTACAGTTCAGAGTGAACACACCCATTTCAGTCAAGGCTTTCGTCAGTGGCTCTTTCTTTTCCTTGTACTGTCATGTTTTATTCAGTATGGAAAATCTTAGTTAATTGGTCGCGGGCTGACTTTTCCCTGACTATTTCCTTAACAACACGGGAAAGACTCCCCCCCTCCCTTCTTTCCTTTCCCCCTTTTCCCAAACCCTGCCCATTTTAGGCTGTTCCTCCGTGTTCCCTCTCTCTCGTTTGCTGCCTCAGTGAGGGGCTGTGTGACAACTCTTCCTGCTGTTTGTAAAGCTCAGTTTGGGAGCAGAGAGGGCTGCTACACTGTAGCTGCTGGAGGAAGTCACCACCTCTTTCCTGGGCTCTTGAATTACAAAATCAAACTGTTTTAAGTGCGGTACTTGCAGAGTGCTGAGACGACTGTGGACTGTGTGTTCATCTGGGAGTGTATCCAATAACACTGGCTGCTTGCAGTCTAAAGAAACTCTGTTTGGTTTGAATGATACACGAGTGGAATCAGATCTGGACCTCAGAAACTTTCTCAGCAATGTTCTATGAGCACAACTTTGGCATTCCTCTATGGTGAGTAAAAATCATGTGCTTTTGATTGATACTTGTTTTGGATGCATGCTGCAGCATACAAAGAGTGTAAAAGGTTGTTAATAATTCTGCACAAATTGTGCAGTGGGGTGGAGTGGATGTTACTTGCTTTTTCCATCCGTATCAGCTGCCCTGGAAGGAAGAACATCATAACA
The DNA here is from genome assembly GCA_037577145.1 of Brachypetersius gabonensis. NCBI lineage: Eukaryota > Metazoa > Chordata > Actinopteri > Characiformes > Alestidae > Brachypetersius > Brachypetersius gabonensis. The sequence goes on from JBBJLR010000007.1 coordinate 13,665,619, forward strand.
GTTGTACACACATGCAGTATTCGGTAAAGTCACTAATTACATCGTTTTTAATAACAAAATTTGTCGCATGACCCCACCACCATGCACATACCATACTACAAGAGCCAATGTTGGCACTTACACAGGGTCTAATCCGTTCCTGTTAAAAACCTGTTTAAATTTTACCTACAGCAAAAAAAAAAAAACCTGTCTTGCCTAGTACTAATTTATCAGTAGTAAGGTAATATGCTCTTAAAAGCTGAGGGCTTCACACTTCAAAAATGCTCATCCCTTACTTGGTCATATACAGTATAGGGGTTGCCAAAGTACAGCATCAAGTTAGATTAACTTCCTTCTACCTTTTTTACATTTCCAATTTCATTCATTACTCTACATTGTCTGTTTCTACTCTATGACTGGACTCTCTTTCATTTGATTGAGTGACCAAGTTTGTTTTGACATGACATGTTTGTTTTTTTTAAATGCATGAGTGAATGACGAGATAAGCTCTGCATGTGCTCTTTGTTTTGCGATGGCTGACTAAGAACCAACCCTTATCCCTGAAAGCATACTAACTCTAACCCCCACACCAGTGTCACTCATTGCACCTCCCTTATCTGTCTCCTGTGCTGGTAGTTAACATTCTCTGTGGATTTTGGTGGGCCAAAGGGCAATCCTTCTCCTTTAACTGCTTGTGTAAATTCTTACCAGAAACGCTTAACCTGCCATCATACAAACACAGACATACATCTGCAAACACACACCAATATACAAGGTGTGTGTCATTACACATTAAAAGCTGCTGCTATGACCTGACAGACTAAAGATGGCACCAGCAGAGACTCTGACATGTGTACAGTCTCGTTTGACTCCAAACTGTCTGTTTCTCAGTGTGTGTGTTGCCCTAAGGAGGATGAAAGACCACTTCTTGACAACCCATGATTGATTTAATGGGACCTTGGACCCTGACCCTCCACTTCCCCCAAGCCTGAGGGATGTTTCTGAGGCTGAAGGAGTCTCTGCTTTCTGACACGTCCCAAACATTCTTTCTTAGGCTCCCTATTTCCATCACAACTCTGTGTCTAGATTAGAAAATCTGATTTATATACTATGTGTGCATATCTCTATGCACAGGGCCGAGCTAATGACATCCACCCACCCATGAGGAAAACAGAGCACATGTTTTTACAATGTACTGTTATATGAAGTTCTGCATAATAGATCCAGTATGTTGCCATGCGTCTGTGGGGGCCCACATCCTTAGTGGGCAATCTATAGATGACCTCTGAATGAGATCATGCTTTATCTATGAAGCTTGAGAACAGGGATCACCTGGAGGTTACCTTGCTCTTGCACTCATGCTTCAAGATCTTACACAAACTGAAAGTAACTTTGTTAATGCTCTCATAGCTGTTAGCACTGTGTGTATATACAAAAAGTGCATAAAAAATAGTTATATAGTTGATGGAAAAAGTTTCAAATAGTCTAGGTCTTATTTAGTATTTGGATAACAAATCTCCACAGAGCTGTAAAAACAGGAATTATGAGGGGATCCAAGACTTCTAGAGTAGGGTGAACTATGACTGATGACTTGATATGTTTAGCAATCCCCATGGAAAGAGAGGTGGGTGGAGTGCATATGTGTTCTCATGAGTTTGGATGGAATTATGGTCTTGGAGCAGTCATGGGTGGATAGGGCTGAAGATATTGGAGTTTGAGTTGAATGATGAGGCACATGGTGGTTAGGCACATGAGCCTCATGGGATAATGTTTCTCCTAATGATGAGGAGAAACACAGAATACACACAGGCACTCTGTCTCCTACCATAAAGATACACACACCTGGGCTATATTAACCCTTAACCCTACAACTCAACCTTTATCTCAATGATCATCTTCTGTAGCCACAACAGTGCTACTACTACCACCAGAGTGTAAGATCACTGGCAAGTGGACCTTATGCTGCATTTACATCACAACCCTGCAAAGCAATTTTCAGCATCCTTTGATTTCTGTAGAGGCAGACGGCACAGAAAGCGATAAAAGCTGAGACTTCCTGAACTTCAGAAGCATTCTTTGGATTGTTGAAATGTCACATCTGTATCCAAATTAAACACTCTTTTGAGAAGACAGTAGTCAAACAAATACATTATATGATGTAAAGTATAATTTTCATGTTTTGATAAGCAAATAAGAGTAGCTCTCTCCATTACCACAAAAGCAACAATAGCAAAAAATGCTTCAAATATTCATGAACTCCAGTATTCACTCAACATTTCAAGCGTTCATTTAACATTTTAAAGCCAGAGTTGGAAGTTAATTCCATAACAATGTTTCACTCTTTATTTATTTATTCATTTATTGGCCAGTGTACTATATAGAATGTCATTGCTGGCATAAACGTCTTTCTGTTATGGTGTTGATGGAATTGTGCACTTTAATTGTGTTATCTAAACATGAAGCCAAATATAGAGCTATTTGATATTTGACTATAATACCCTGGAGGATTTGATTAAAGGAAATTAAATTCATCTTGGAGAACGAGGCAAAATTCCAAAGGTTTGTGTAAGTAAAACCACACTTTATTTATTTGAGAACTACATGAAATAATGAGGTTGTAGTGGTTGAGCGTCTGTTCACCCAGCTGGCATGCAGCTTCATGGTCATCTCCACTTTGTGTGTAGGGTCAAGGATGATGGAAGCCACATGTCTGACTTGGTTCCAAGTGAAATATCACCCTTACAAAAGAGCCACTGGCAGAGCACACATCAGGGGAACAAGTGCAAACACTGTGGGCTCTTCAGTAGTGGCAGTAGTAGCAAGGCAGAAAGGCCCTTCTCTTTGAAATGCCTCACAAGATCCAGGGCAGTAAAAGAGCTCAAATGAAAATCATGCAGCAAATGCTTTAGCCATGGACACTGAATGCTTTTGCAGGCATGACAGCCCGTGACTCCGCTCCAGAAATGTGTCTGAGTTTATCGGGTGGAAAGTAACCCTCAGCACCTCTGAGGTTTCAGCGAAAAGCTTGAACTCCCATTAAGTCTCTACTTTCTTTTTCGACTTTGGACTCGATTGGTGTTCAGGTGATCCTAACTGGCTTGTGTGAGGCATCAGAGACTACATCCTGGCATACATTCTGCCCTGTCAGCATTTCTGCCAGATGTTTTAGATGAAAAAAGGCGTTTATGGGAAAAACAGAAAAATACAAGAGGACAGGTTGGAATACTCTGAGACCAAACAGTAATGATAAACAAAGTGCTCTTTTTACACAGATTCTTTCATGATATATTTTCTTGGAAATAAACCTTCCCAGTTTTCACTACACTGGCCACGTTTTAGGAGTCCAGAGTTAAGCTGGCGCTACTGGTCGCACTTGACAGCAATTTGAGTCGGGAACGTGGAAATTGGATAAAAAATGAATTTGATTTAATATTTAAAAGACACATCGGCTATCAGATGCTGTTCCAAGAATGCTTTAAGTGTTGAACTCACTAGGCCAAGAACATTTCTAAAGTGGTGATCTTCAAGGTGATTTTTTTTAGGTGTCAGACATATCCACTTGCTTCTCTTGGCGAGGAGCGTCCGCTAAGAAGGAAGAAAGCTAGTCAGCTTGTGTTTTTTCTTAGGCCACTGAGTCAGTTCCATTCATCTACTCTTATTATGTTTTGCAATGCATTTTGAGAGTTATGTGGTCAAATTGTTCATGAATGATTTGTCCCTGGTGCTCAAGCTCCTGTAGAAGAGAAGCTACTGTCCTGTGGTTTCCAAAGGGGAGGCTCTCGCACTTTTTATGGCTTACAAATCATCTGCTCAAATTCCACATGCATTAGAGTGGCAACTGAGGATCCCATGATTTAAAGAACAGTGAATAAAAAAGACAAATGCAACTGGGGAAACTCTTGACCTGTTTTGAGTTTTAGACAGAAGTAAATCCGGTGGAAGGAAATGCTATTGTGGTCGTCTTATTGTGGATAGGAACAGAAATATCACCTGATATGACAGGCCCTGGACTTCCCCTGCCGCTCCTCCTTTCAAACACAAAACAAACAATCCCAATGTCCAAAATAGAGACTGGCCTTTTCCCAGCCTCATGTGGGGTTTGTCTTGGCAGGAAATCGAACAGTGATGGTGTCCCAGGCTCCGCTGGTCAGACGTTTTACTTATATTCCTGGTTTGCATTAAAATATAGTTGGGAAATAATCTTTTCTACAGTTTACTTCTCTGATATCTGGCATGTCAGTGTCAATGAACATTAGTGCATGAACTCATTATAGCTGTCTCACCAGTAGTGAATGTACATATAGCATATCTTTGAGAAGCAAAACGGTGCATCAAAAGACAAAAACCACAGCAAGCAGATTTTTTGTTTGTGGCAACATCTGCTGTGGGCAAGAAAATGAGGTCATATCCAGAAAAATGCATGACTTTATTTGAGTCACAGAGCTGAAGGTTGGACAGCAGGGGGTCTGTTAATAATTTCCTCCCCAGGGAAAAAACAAAACACAAACAATACAACAAGGCAGGTTAATGAGTGTTTACATAGGCTTTAAACAAGTTTCCCACTGCCATTATCTTCCATTAACAGAGGACTGAGCACTGACCAGGATTAGGCGCTACAATATTACCTGGATTAATAGGGCTACCAATGTAGAATGAGCCCCCCGTCTCTCTTAAGGAAAGCTGATTATAATAATAGAAAAGCCAGGGACTCAAATGGGGACACATGTGTTATTAGTAAATGGTTGTAAAGGCTGGATGGGAGATGGGAGAAAAATTCAGAGCCATCGCAACCAACTCAGCATCGCTATCATTTCCACAGTAAAACATTCTCATTTGATACTTTTAGCAACAAAGAAAAAAATGTCCTATGTGCATGAAATCTATCTTGTACGTTTTTACTGTACAATTGTCATGTCGTCAAAATCTTTTGGCTCCTTTTTTTTTATTTTAGGCCATTTAAAAGGCAAATGTTTATTTCGTAGAAATGGACCAACAAAAATAATTCAAATAAAATACTACCTAATAAAATGTTAATAGAATAATAAAATGTAAATAAATGGAGTTACAATTTCTGCTTTTTGCACAGCGATGAGATCTTTTTAATTACTGAGGTTTTGCGATTTTAGCTGTAGTAAATCAAATGGATGGAAGTCCCATGATAGGATGTTCTTGGATAATGTTTTGGCTCTTCTAGCAATGCCATAGTCTTCTCTTTCCTATGAATTGTCATGGAAAGACACACCACTGTGGTGACCTCTGGCTCAGGCTTCAAAACAGTTATCTGGACCAAAGGGCCTGCCAGGAGGCTGCCAGATTCAAATCTGCATAAGACAATGAAAGAGCTCTGCTGAACCATCTTATCCCGGGAGCCCTGAAAGAAAATTCCCACTATAAAACATACTTCAGAGAACTTCTATGGTTTGTGATTCTGTCCAGGTTTCTGGTAACTGGGCAGCACTTCAGAAGGCCTGTGTTGAAATGCATCTATGACTGAGCCAAAGTAGCAGCACTCTGAGAGACACTAATATTGATTCCATGAGTTAAAGTGTACTCAGTATGAAAATCTCTGTTTACTGTAAGCTTTGTATGGGATCTAGAATATGCATCGAACCCTAATTTTATGTTCAGATGCCTGGGGGAAAATAATGTGCTAGAGCCTTAAACAGGCTCATTTGGAATCACTAGTGTAAGTTTACTCAGGCTTATCCTGACCTCCTGTGTCCACAGCGCCTGTCATTTGTTTGGACTGCAGGTGCCTCACTGGATTTGAATGTGATGTGGTCTGACATCTGTGTGTGTATGTTTGCTCTTATCTTTGACCAGCCAAAGAACTGAGCCAATCACACGCTAGAGGGGCAAATCCACAGAGTGCGAAAGGCCAACAAAACCTTCCAATGTATCACAAACATTCTCTGAGGGCTCATTTTTGAACGGTAAGGCAGTGTTCTTTATTTGATCATTTTTCTCACTGACTTTTGATATGTGTCGTAAAAATAAAATAGTATTTTAAATGGTCTTGATCCTTATTCCTTTTAAACAAAAATCCATACTTTAACATGATTACATGAGATCAATAAATATATTTTTATAATGAAAAGTGAACACACTAGTGTCTCACTCTTACTACTTACGGCTGTGCTGTTATGAGCATTGGGAACAATAGTGAGTGAGAAAGGCCAAAGGCAGCAGGAAGCTCTATGTATGGACGCTGATGGACTAGGGAGGTGGGTGGTGGGCAAAGGAAGTCTGGTAAGGCCTAGCTAGGAGAGTCCTTGATATCCTCCTATCAAAGGCTTAGCCAGCAAAAGCACATGACCTGAGGCTGCTCTATTTGCCTGTGACGCACTCTCCCAGCAGCATTCTCAGATTGGAAGCAGGATTCCCACCATAGAGCTGGGAAAGGAACTGGGACATATTGACTCCATTAAGCAAAACCCGTGTCCAAGCACTCACCCACTCATATGCTACATGAAGGAGGGGCTTTTTCTCTCTTTCTCAAGTAGGAAACTTGAGCCTTCCTAGCAAGTTTACAGTAAGATGGATACTGAGTCATAGTCTGGACACAACAGATTAAAAAACAATGGACACAGACAGTACTTCCAGAGACATGACACTGAGGCTGAGCCATCTGATTGCCTGAAAAGATAAAGACTCATCCGGCAAACAAGAACCTTTCTGCCAGACCCCAGTCACCGTTAATGCAGATTTATAGAGGAAACAAGCTTCCTTGGCTACTGGAGAAAGTGACCCAATGACCTCACAAAAAAACTCCCATGTGCCGGCTGCTCTGTAAAACCGTGCAGTTAGAGACGTCAGAACCGACACAGAGTTACTTTTGTCTCCAAATGGCTGATCCCCCACTTCCACACCCACAAACATATGAGGAGGTGTTTGAAGCTCAGTTCAGTGTATAACAGAATGTACTATGTGGCTGTTTTGACCCTCGTAAACAGTTAAATAAGCTGTTTGAGGGAGGAGCTACTGCAAATGTGGGAATATATTTTTGAGTGTTGCTGCTTATGCTTGGTTGCCATGTACATGACATCTGCAGTGAAGATGTCGAATGCCTGGATCCATCAGAATCACAGATGTGTGAAAATTCTTAAAGATATTACATAGAAAATTATAACAATGTAGAACAATGGATGCCTCTTTCTGATCTTTATGTTTTGTCTCAACAGGTGTGAAAAACAAGTCAGTATGGATGTAAAGAGGAAAGAGATGGACCTTTTGAGTAACAGCATTGCTGCTTACGCTCACATAAAAGGTTAATACTTTTAAAATACAAAACAATAATACAAAATAAGAAAAGACAGTTTGTATTAATGCATTGGTCGGTTATTCATTGGCCAGTATTATTACATATTTCACCAAAAAAAATAAAACGTTTCTTTGCTCAGCTGTATGTATATGGTTTTACCTTCCAGCAAATCCAGAGAGCTTTGGTCTCTACTTCGTCATTGGTGTGTGCTTCGGCCTGGTGCTCACTTTATGCCTGCTGGTCATTCGCATTTCATGCAAGCCTCGGACCAAGACTGCACCCTCTACTCCAGAGAAAAAACAGCTGAAGGACTTTAGTGAGGATGAGGAGGATGAAAACAGTGAGGAGGATGAAGAGGATGAGGATGAGGAAGATGCAGGGGACATGGAGGAGCCTATCCCGCCCAGCACTACAGAGATCCCGATGAATAACCTCCACAGTACATCAGACGGGAACGTGAACGTGTTCACCTCAGCGGAGGAGCTGGAGCGAGCGCAGAGGCTGGAGGAAAGGGAGAGGATCATCAGGGAGATCTGGAGAAATGGACAACCAGACATACTGGGTACAGGAACTGGCACCATTGGAAGGGTGCATTACTATTAGCCCTCAGTATTACTGACTGTGGTCTTAAGCCAAACCTAGTGGCTTAGAACAAGACTTTGAAGAACAAAGTCATTTTGGAAGTCGCACTCTAAATGTCAAACAACCTCTTAGGAAGGTCCACTTTTTTTTTTAAACCATGGACCAATGTAACTCCAGTGCCCTGGTCCACAAGTCCAACTGTGGCATGCACACTGCACGGGAGCCGGTGCTATATGTTGCATTGTGAACTGCACAGATGTTAGGGGGTGTTAGTGGAAATTGCTGTTTTTGTAGCCATATGAAAAGCACAGAGTCGCGTTCCCCCTCAGGTTCATTCAGGCTTGAAGGTCGGCTTGACTGTATTGTACAATGATGTTGTTTGTGGTTTGTAGGTGATTCCAAGACTGTGCTCAGTCATTTGCACTTTTCTACTATTTCATCAGAACCCTGTTCTTCTTTCTTTAATATACAAATTGTGCCTTTGAAATTTCCTTTTCGTGTAAAATTGCAGAATGAAAGTGCTGCATAAAAGTCAAATGAAGAAGTATATAAATAATTTCTTCTATATTCCAGCCACTTCACACCTCCAAAGCACTAACATTAGTCATTTAACACTTTGTTTTTTACTGTTGACTTCATATGATTGTGACAGTTCGGTATGAATTTTTCATTAAAGACCAGATGCTTTAGTTAATTTTTTAGGCAGGTCATTTCATTATGAATGGACCAACACACACTTAAGTTGCAGTACAGAGCAGTAATTCGATTTTTACAAGCTAACAAAACATAAGTTTGAGAAACAGCTGTGTTGCAGGGTTGACAGAGCATCACCAGGGAAGATGGGGAACATCTGGAGTTGTTTAAAGGTCTTAACTTAACTTTACGAATTGGTCCAGTTACCTATGGCCGTCTCCAATGGGCTATAAAAGGACTGTGACTCCTACAAAGTTCATCCAATAGAGTGAATACTTTCAAATTAAAACTAATTTAGCCAATACTCAGTTGCTGGAGTACACAACTACTCCAACAAAAAATCACACTTCTTAAGGACATTTAAGAACCTGGTCTCTTCATTAGACTATAAAATTATTCATTTATAAGAATAAGAAATGAAAATGACCACTTGGACTGTTTACAGGTCTTATTTGAAATCTGTCTTTTGCTTGAGTGCTACTGTATCCTGTACCCCTGTTGACATAATACCCCATTCAGCCCTTTCTGTCTGACTGTACCTTAAACTGACTACAAAGTACATTTTGAATCTGGTTTTCTGGTCTTAGTTAATTACTTTTATATGAGACTCTAAGTTAATGTCCTTCTCTCATTTAATAGGTACACAGATGTAGTTCATTCAGTTATTATTTCTCTTCTGTTGTGATATTGTCAAAGACCAGACAAGCTTGACAGAATTATGCCTCTACATTCTTGGCAGGAGAAATTTGTTAAATAGCTGCAGTCATTACTGAAAAATAATTTTGGTGAAGCAAACCTGAGAGCTGTACATTGATTGCTGGGGAGAATATGACCTCCTTAAAGTGAACCATCAGTTGTATGTGCATTGTAATTCAAAGAATGTGTATTTGTTTATTTCCTGTGAGTTGGTGGTTGTAAAAATAGCCTATTTCCATTTCTTAGTCAGAGGCTGGTGCGTTTTAATGAGCACATGTTCTCCAGATGCAGTCCTTGGGTCAAAGCGAAACTCATTCCGGGCCAAACAACTCACAACCCATCGCACTGAATCAGCTGAAGGCTCCTTCCTCTGATTGTACAGTAGTGCAGATGATTTTTCTA
>JBBJLR010000007.1:13675331-13703053 GCA_037577145.1 Brachypetersius gabonensis
ACAACTCACAACCCATCGCACTGAATCAGCTGAAGGCTCCTTCCTCTGATTGTACAGTAGTGCAGATGATTTTTCTACATGCAAAAATTGCTAACAAGTTTATTCTTGACAACCTGATATGAGGCAAATCATCTTGTGTCATTTGTTAACACCTTCTAAAGGCCAGGGAAATTAATAGTGAGGTCTGAGTGACAGTGAAATAGATGTATACTATGAATTGTGTTGCAGCCGTACATCGTTCCAGGCGGTTGATAATAAACTGTGGTTCCATCGCTTTGTGAAAAGGTTCAGTTTGATATCCTGAAAAGCAAGACATGTTCTATCAAGCTGAAGGTGCAGCCTTGGATATGGAGAGGACCCTGAGGGCCCATGTGATTCATGAATGTCCTTTGATTCGAGTTAGTATTTTGAAAAGAATATAAAAAAAAGTATTCAAGTATTCATTTGGTTTAAAGTTTGTACTTAGAGTGATACTCATGCAGTTGAAATATGATGCAAACATTTAGTTCAATATGACTTTTTATGAGTAAATGAGATGGAAGTTAAAAAGAAACCTCACTGTAACTCTCCATTACTCCATAAATACACAGTTGGCAAATGTTACCCCCTTGAGGACAACATGGAGCATTGCAGCAAATACTAATTACTAAGACCTTGCTAAATAACATAAAAATAAAATTGTCATTAGAGCATAAACATTAATGGTTGTAATTACATAATTATAATACACAATTAACACATGTATTTTTATTATTATAAATGTATTCAAATTTGTTCCAATAGACATATTAGACCATATTGCACATATATATAAAAATGTATTTGCTACTATAATTATCTTAATGAAAAGCTAAAATTAGCAAAAATATATTTAATCACATTTCATAGCATTTTCATTCCAAATGGACAGAAAAACTCCAACACAGTCAATGATAGATTGTGTTTGGAAAACCAACAGTGTAATGAATATTTCTAGTTTGAAGCATTCCTTTCAGGATCTATGGAAAGGTGTGACCTCTTATTAACTCCAGGTGAGACCAGAATGCTAAAGCATTTGTGAAACTGAAAGAAGCCCAAAAAAAATGACCTGGCAAAGGGTTTGCATCTGAATAGTCTCAGTTTTTTGCAATTTAAGCACGATGATGCTTTAAATCTCCCAGGCCAAAACAATACATCCCAATAAATAAAAACTTGGTATATCCAAAAAGTAGCCTTATAAGGTAATGGACCAAAACATATGGGATACAATTATTTGTCCAAATGAAGAATATTTAAATAAAACAGAAAATGCATCTTTTGGGAGAAAATGTATACCTACATTTTTTATTTTTGTCTTAGGCCATTTCCTCTTTCCTTGAGGTATAAATAAGTTACACACAGGTAAAATCCCTTCTGAAAAACCAAAGAGCTGCTAACATTCAGTACGATAGTAAAGTTAGGGATCTGCACAGATTCGGAAATGTTCATTTAAAAAATAGTCAGATATTAAAAACATCTGATGGAAGTTAAAATTTGGCAATAAGAGGATGATTATACTGCCTACATGTACAGAAAGGAGGATAGTAAGAGAAGCAAATAGGAACCCAAAGATCAGTTTTAGAATTGCATAGTTTAGTTTAATTTTGGGGGGTTACATTTTTAAAAGCCACTTTCCGACACCACCTCCCTGATCAGAAATTTTTTGGGTTTCACGTTAAACAAAAGAACCCCTTCTGAAGAGTAAGCCACAAAATGCAGCCCCTGAGCCTTGCAAAATGCCACAATAAAATAAACTATGGACACTACTGTCACATTTAGCAAAAAAAAAAACATAAGAAAACAACCTGGTGCCCACTGTCAAATATGGTGGTAGATCATTGGTGATTTGGGGTTGTTCTGCTGTCAGAGGTGATTCTGAAGGTGACTAAATACATATATTGTACTTTTAAACTTAGTATTATATATGTATATATTTATGTTATATGTATTTAAAATATAATAATTAATAATTACACCTATTATAAATGTAAAATACACTGTATACTGTATATTCACAGTATTACTTTAAATACACCACACAGTTACTTCTAAATCAATTTTCTTTTCATAATACCAGATGGGTCAGATTAAAGGGTACCTATCTACTTATTCTTTGTTCCATTATATGCAGTCCCAAGCACAAAATGCTAGAGGGAGCACGTAAGAATCTTCAATTAACGGCAGTGGTTTAAATTATGCATTAAACTATGGCTGCAGTGTTGAATTTTTTTGTTAAATGCTTGAAAAGCATTAAACTATGGCTGCCGTGTTGAATTTTTCTGTTAAATGCTTGTTTTTGTTTTTCCAAATGTCATTTTCTTTTCTCTTGAGTGCCCTCTAGTGTCAGATCAACCTACAATAGGGCACTCTCCCTGTCTAAATATTGTCTGGTAATGCATGTAGTCTAGACTAAAATGTAACACTGGTTCAGTTGCCCTTCAGTGTGTGCCATTATTAAAGTGTGCCACTGTCATAATAACTGCCCCTCAGCCTGACACACCACTACGCATTCAATTTAAACAGAATAAATAAACTAATGCATCTACTGCCCAGAAGAACTAATATAATTATCAAAGAAAACTTTAAGTGGGTTTATCAGATGACAAAGCAGCACTGAATACAGTGAAAAACCTCAGAACCACAAAACATAAAAATGTGAAAGTGAAAGGTCATATGTGAACACACCCCAGCACACAGTGTGAACAGCACGAAATTCCTCCTCTGCATTTAACCCATTCACCAAGTGAAGCAGTGGGCAGCCAGGAACACAGCACCCGGGGAGCAGTGTGTGGGACGGTATCTTGCTCAAGAGTACTAGGCTACCAGCTGCCCCGTTTCGTAAAAAGAAAAATAATAAAATGAAAGGCTTCAAAAGTTCATTCAAATTCAATAAAAAGCAGATTTTTCTTCTGCAGACCAGTGCAATTTCAAATAAAAGCAAAAGTCTGCAGTTATATTATTTAAGTTTGGGTCACTGAGTGAGGGATTAGTCAGTGTCTTCTAGACCCTGTGTGTGAGAGTGTTCGCATGTCCGTCTCCGGTCTCCTCACACACTCTGTGTCATGTCCTCTCCATATCCAGGGCTGCCTCAGCACTCCGGAGGGACCAGTAACACAAAGAACAACAACATTCTTAAAAGAGACAGTCCAGATCGAGTCCTCCGTGGTTACTTCTGTTTCCTCAGAGCTTGTACCTCATCCTGCAAAAAAGTTATTATATCAGACATGGGGACCAAATTAAAAATTAAATGTTCATACTTTTGCTGATTTTTATAGTTCAAGGCAAATCTTTTTTTATGTGCCATATCCCTTCCTATAAAAAAAGGAAACTTTTACATTTTACTTGTCTTTTATTTAGTAACTGTTTCTGCACTGTACGTGTGCAGTAATGGTCACGGCAATCAAAAATAGGACCTAATATGCTGAGGGAAAAATGCTTCAGCAAGAACAATGATAGAACTAAGTCCATTTAAGCAGTTGACAATGTACATCCAATGGTCCGAATCATTATAATGTGGGGGTGCACTCTTAATGTGTTTGGGATCATCAGTTGTGATGGTTGGGTTGGTACACAGTTAGTCAAACTATTCCACAGTTCTACTCCACATTGTGGCAAGACAAAATGTATTTTCTCACCTCTGGTATACTTATAGTAGTATACTATATTAACAAATGTGATATGTTAATATAGGCTTATAAAGAACTATTTCTTGGTATAAACAAAAGATTCATTCTCCTTATAGGTCCACAGGATTTAACACTAGTTGTGATGGCCCATGTCCCGTTACTAGTTTTGTCCCCGTTACTAGAAAAGTTAAATTTTCTCTTTAATATTTTAATATGCTGGTGTGTGCCAGAGCTCAATAAATAAAGGACAATAAAACTCTTTATGAAATACAGGGTTTTCAGTTACACTGACTTAGGACCAGACAAGAATAATCTTACACACAAATGTTTAAACTAGGGCCCACTTACTTGTAATTTGATTCGCTTGCTCTTTTCATCATGTAGCTCGTCTTTAAGCTCTTTAATGTCGTTGCTGTTTTGGGAATAACATTTTGATTATGATGCATATTAGGGTTATAAAATACGACTGGTGCTGTAATTAGGTTTTAGACTGATTGAACGTTCTGGCAGTGATACTCACTTGTGTTGTGCTTTAAGCAGTTCCAGTGCCATGCGCAGTTCCTTCAGGTCACTCAGTACCTGATCCAGTGTCGGCTTCTCCTCCTGGGCCTTGACCTCTGCAGTTTTGGCCTCAGTCTGGACTTTGGACTGAAAAGGATGCTGCGGTAGTGAAGCCGGGACAGACAGATGCTCTGCTTTGTTGATAGACGGTAAATTATTTTTTGTGACCTGTGAAAAAGTGTTTATTTATATATAAACTGTAAAAAATGTGTTAGTAGGTTAGTAGGTTAGTAGGTAACCTGATTGCCATTAGTAAACTGAACCTTAGTAACCTTAGTCTTATGTAATCTTAGTAACCTCATGTAACCTTAACTACTTAAAAGTTAACTGCTAATAATTTTATGGCACATACAGTAGCTCTAAACTTTAGGGCAGCTCAGTTACTAACCTTCTAAATCTAAAATAACCAAGTTCATCTGAAGTGTAAATGGCTGTCATTTAAAAACTTGTTTGTTTTTTTATTTGTGTACATCGCCCCATATATCAGTTGCGCTTTATATTATGTTAAAAGTGAATGGATCAAAAGAAATGGCAGAAAATGAAAGTCTATTTGCATTATTATATAAAATGCTTTTCCTTCCTCTAGAAAGGAAACTCCTATCATCAGATAAGATCATGATAAATATGTCACTATACAGGATCTAACATGGTATAGCCTGACTACTACAATAGCTGTACAGTTTAAATGATCTGTATTATGGTATGTTGGTTTTCCGACCTCTGTGGGGGGTGGATGCTTTCTCAAGTCTCCTTCTGCTGACGCCTCATTCTGGTTGGGGTCACTGGAAGCCTTTAGAGAAACAGGCAATTAGTCATATTTCCACAGACCTGCCATTAATGTGAATACATGGAGCTTCAGAAAGGGGAAAGAATACTCAAAATGAATCTCTATACATTTGAGGCTGTGCCAAGGCCTGTTGGTGGTCTCCTCTGTGGGGGTTTGGCCCTGTTGGCTGTCGGGTGGTTGAGTTTGTCTGAAGACACATTTAATCCATCAAACTGGTCATTGGCTTTACTCTCTGTGTTTTTCGTTGAGGGTGGACGTTGCTCTTCACTGCTTCTAAAATAAGAAAACATCCTTGTGTAAGAAATTGTGTGAAATTGGAGCCAGCCCACATGCAAGACGATGACAAACATATAAGTTGGCAAAGCTGTAAGTGTACACAAACAGGTCAAACAAGACACACCTGAATTTTGTCTAAAGTCAAAATAAAGTCTGAAAACTTTTCTTTTGTGACAAGGTCACCTGAACTGTGCTTTCTTTTGTCCTGACTTATATTGCGTCAATCTGTTGAGCACTTAATCCATTCTAATGAATTATGTTCAATCCCAGCAAGCCTTCAACCCTTTAAATACTGCAAACTATGGATATTATAGTGTTTGATTTAATTGAATTATTTACATGCTCATCCATTTCGATCTGAAATAATTAAAAATGTTGCCATGACAGAACTGTATACTTTAGATTAAAAAAAGATCTGCCAAGAATGGCTGTAAATGTTTGATGTGTGATCAGTTACGTAAGAAAGAAGTCATTTCTGTTACACTTAAGATTTTAGTAGTATTTTAAAAAGGTGAAAAGCTAATTTCCATCATTATTGGCACCTTTGGTAAAGAAGGTTAAAATAAAGAAAAGTATTTTACATTTAATTTTCTTTCTATAAATGAACTAGTACATTTAAAGTAGAACATATACAGTCGAAGACTGTGATCATTAATCACAAAGATATTATGGCCTGTTTTACCCATCTTTACAAAGGGTAATAATAATAGCGGAGCTCAATGTAAGGTGGTAGATTCTTTCTAAATGGTAGTCATTTCTACATTTACTCATTTGTTTC
Organism: Brachypetersius gabonensis; assembly: GCA_037577145.1. NCBI lineage: Eukaryota > Metazoa > Chordata > Actinopteri > Characiformes > Alestidae > Brachypetersius > Brachypetersius gabonensis. The sequence goes on from JBBJLR010000007.1 coordinate 13,681,378, forward strand.
ACCTTGTGAAAAATGAAAAGTGACATCTTGATGTAACTGCATAGTGCAAAACCATAAACACTAACAGAGGAAATGGATTTTAAATGAACAGAAGAGATAAAGGGGGAATTTGTCTGACGCTCTTGTCCAGAGAAAATTACAATCAGTAGTTACAGGGACAGTCCCCCCTGAAGCAAGAGGGGGTTAAGTGTCTTGCTTAAGGACACAGTGGTAGAAAGCAGAGTTTAAACCTGCAGCTTTGTGGTCATCGGATTCACAGGCAAGTGCTTTACCCACTAGGCTACTACCACCCTACAGATGTTGACTTGTTGACCACGTAACATTCACAGCTAATGGAGATAAAGAACCAAAAAGGCAGAGATAATTGCTTGTGTGCTGCTTTGTATTTCAGGTGGAAATGGTGCCTAGTGTCACATAAGCAGCCTGGCCACCAGCTAATTGCCTTTGAGTGGTTAATTCAAAAGGTGACCTACTTCGACACAAGCTTGACTGGTTTGTCCTTTACTGGAGGAGGAGGTGGGGTCTTGAATAAACCAGGCAGCTTGATTTTACCAGGTGGATCGCCTCGGAAGTCTTTGGTTTCTGGCTTTTCATCTGCAAACACAATGTTTTTTTTAGAAGATACTACAAAATAAGATCTGAGAGTTGTTTTTTTTCCAAGTGCTATAACTTTCTCTGGTATTCTGTGCTCATTTGCATGGTGTAAGGGTTTAGCCTAAATGCCGTTTATTAAAATACAGCCATCTGGAGTTAATTGGCATATTTGTTTCATACACAATTACATTTTAAATGCAGCAAAAATACACAAATTTTAACGCAACTGTAAAAAAACGAATGTTCTCACCTTTGGTGTCTGTCTTTGAGTTTGTTTCAGTGCTCTTGTCCATTCCAGAAGCTTGCTTTTCTGTCAAACACAGAGTTTTTATGTAGACACTATTAAAGGTCCAAACAGTTAAACTGAGTTCAATATAGGATCTGTTTTACAGCATTCGAATCATGACAACAGGTTAAAACTGAGGTCTGCAAAAAGCCTGGGAACATCAGCGTTTTCCTGATGGAGAAAGCAGCCTGCTGTTTCCTGTGGCTTCTTAAAACTCTCACAAGTCCCTTAAAACAATAACGTGGGAAATAGACAACTCTGTGAATCTTTTGGAGGACTTTCCTGGCATAGTGTGGAATAGAGGACAGATACAGTAAAGCACTTTAGGCATCCATTAAACTGCATTCAGTATTGCAGACAGACACATTAGAAATGATCTCAGCTGGAGTGCTGCCATGACTTCAAATAAAATGTACTATCAAGCAAAATTACAAGCAGAAACTTCATTCAAATGTCATTTTGCACTGGGAAGCACTGGTTATTTCAAAATGATGTACATCAATCTGTAACAAATAAAACAACATTTTCATGACCTAAAAGTATAATTCCTCACATATGAAGGAAAACATTCATCCAATAAAGGTGGTTTTAATCATAATGTGAAATATATATTTTAGCAACATAGATGCTGAAAAAATACTGTAAGTGGTCTGAAATGCATTCTAAAATAAAACAACATAAATTACATTATTATGGTACCTTATGCATCTTGTATCTACCCCAAACTCAGCAAATAAAAACAGTAAACAAGTTACAAATATAAAAAACAATGCTGCTTTTGTATCAACTGTGAATTATAATAATTCAAGCAAACTATTCATTTTCTCCCATTTAGTGTTTGCACATAGCATTTATATCCAAAAATATTGTGCAGTCTGGCTTGGACAAGCTCAAGTCATATGTGGTTTACCACAGATTCTCTAAAAGAACAGTAAGGGCAACATATGTCACACTTTTAAACGACCAGTGAACATGCTGCACATGATAAATCTGTGTTCTCTACAAAGAACAGCTCTTTAAATAGAACTGAAAATGAAGGCACACCGCCTTTACATACCCTCTCAGAGAGCTTCGCCTCTAGCACCTGCAGTCAGTTATTCACTACAGAGATTAAGACGTCTATAGAGCCCAAGAAAATACTCAAGAGTCCCTGCAGCTCACATGGTTTCAGCAGGGCCTACGACTTCCTGTAAAGTTCTCAGCAATGTGTCGTGCGTGTTTCAGTGACTACGATCGTGATCAACTACGACTTTCACTTATATAGGGGGCAGAGCTTAAGGTGGGCTCTGAAAATTCATATGTATGTTACAGTGCAGTTTAAACCAACCTTCTCTAAAAACTGTACATTCGTTACACATGAGAAGCTTCTTAAGCAGAGTGTGAAAAACAGCCCAAGAAGCCGCAGGTGTTATTTGTGGTTTTTTTTTTCTTCCAAAGCTTATCTGTGTCAGAAAACCACTTCCTGCTCCAGCTGTGACTCAATAAGTATTTCACATCCTTTTTGTTTTTTAAAAAACATCATAGTGAAATGCAGCTTATGGCAGTTAGACACTACATGCTGTCAGGCTCAAACGTCCATTCTAATATTATCAATGTATGTAAATGTACACATCAATGCAAAATACAGATATACACATGATGTCTCTGTTTATAGAGAATAACTCATTTTCACAGAAGCCGCAAAAATAAAATAACAGTTACTATAGCTCTTGAAGAGGTTTCTACTAGTTGTGCCTAATAGCAGACAGATTGTAGCACAAAGGGATAACTGATAACAGTTACTGGGATGAAATCTGGGACATTATTAAAGCTTTCTCTCAAGGGCCCCTGAATTTATCCAGAAGAATGAGTGATGAAGCAAAAGGAGCTCCCACATTTTACCTTGACTGGAGGTACAGAGATATAATACAAATACAATGCTGACTTTGTGCAGAAGATGCACAAAGGCCTCACATTAAAACAAGCTAAGCAATTGGCCTTGCTAAAAAAATGCCATCCAGATTTAAATCGCTCGCTATCGTTTTGTACACTTTAATTCTATGAAATAAAGCCCAGTGACTACCAGAAACAGGACACTTTTCATAAGAGTAATGAATATCTTACCTGTTTGCTTCTGTGAGCCCCGTCTCAGTGGAAGATCGCTTTTGTCCCCAGGCTAACAGGAAAAATAAGACAGTTTTCGAGACACTGTTGAGTAAAACATCATGTTCTTTCCATGGGAACATCAGGTTACTGACTTCAGCCTTCCTTTACTCAGAGGCTAACGGAAATCTCTGATTCATTCCCCCTTAAACAGGCTTAAAGTAACAGGGAAATAAAAGCACTCCCAGAAAGGCCAGAGAGCAAAGCACTCGCAACAAAGTGACAAAAAACGTTTTATGGCTCTAAAAATACATTGTATAAGCAAACTGGCCACTTAGGGGTCTAAGACTGTCTAGTGAATTCCTAGAGCAGTGCTGAGTAAAGGGTCACACTCTTCTCACGCAACAGAGCTGGTGTGAGAACACTACTAACTTGGACAGGGTCCGTCGGGATCACCATGACGAAATTATCAGGGAAGAAGCCCCTCCGCCCATTCAACTCGCCCTCCCACCATCCCTCATCCTCAGTGACCTTAAACACAGAGAAAGACAGAGAAGGCCACAGTGAAATCCTTCGAAAATATATGATGATTTGGTATTCTAATACACAACTTAGAATTTATAACAGCTTTATTTACAGGGTATAGTGCTAGACATTATACAGTACTGTGCTCTCAGACACAAACCTAAGATGTTATCTATCTGGCCACTTATTTGCTCAGAAAAACACCATTGGAATACATACAAAACGTATGAAAACAATAAGCTGTGACAGTAAGCAATGAAACCTCTCTTTGTGGCAGCCCAGTATTATTTGTGGTTTTTATGTAGAGGCTTGTTAGGCTGCACACCTGGTCAGTATATAATTAAGGCAAATAAGTTGTGCTGATTAATGCACACAAGATATGTACTACATTTTGCAGTTGTTATTTTTTACAGCATTTTAATGTTTATTAAAATATGTATAATGTTTAAGCACAAACACACTTGCTGCCAAGATAAACAGTTTTAAATGATGAGCTTAGGTGCCTAAAACAGTTTAGATTTAATGGTACTGACTGACCTCTAACAAAAATATAGTAAACTGCAATGTAAGTAATTTGCTGGGTGAATTTAGAATTTTTCAATAGCGTTACAGTTGTATACGGCTCTGGTCAAAAACGTGAAACAGCTCAACTCAAACTGCCCAGGGTGCAGAGCGACGCGTGGTGGGGATGAAGGGTGATTTCACCAAAAATATTAACTAGGACCCGCCACTGTCTGAAATGCACCCACTGGTGTAATTTTAAAAGAAACAGAAAAGAATGAGCACGCATGGATTACTGTGATAAATAAGGACAATACTGTGACATTGAGTTTCATCAGTACTGCCCAGTATAGTGATAGAGTCATCTATCTGTTTTGATATGGAATATAATAGGTCCTTCTACAAAATAAAGAAGTACATTAACAATTCAGCCCAATACGTCACATAGCAGAAGAATGAAAGTTCATCACCTAAATCTCTCTCAGTGTCTGACCTTGTTAATAAGGGTGACGACCTCTCCTTTCTTTAGGCTCAGCTCATCCTCAGCACAGGGAACATAATCAAACATGACCTGACAGCATTCTTTCACTATCAGACAAGAAGAACAGGAATGGTTAGTGTTTTGTTGAGAAACATTGTGGTTATACAGTAAAAGAATGCCTTACTATAGATTTGTGGTGTGTTAATTACTGGAAACAGAGAAAAAAATAAGGAAAGCAACATGCATTTAGACCAGGAAGAGAACTACTATGATTCATTCTTTGACCTATACCTTATCACGTGAAAGCGTTACTCATTTAGCTCTATGGTTTCAGTTCTCATCACTGCGGGAATATAAGACATAAGCCTCCTGGAAGTATGTGACAGTTAAGGTTGCCACCCTCATGGTATGCAGTGTTCAGAACTTTTAGGACCCGGTGTCTTATCAGTGCTCACATATTTTGTTAACACCCTACTAATTGTTCAAAATAGGCCTGTGATCTAAATAGCCTTTTTCTGGCATTACGACAACGAGTTACCTCTCACACCTCTATGGTGAAGTCATCAGAACAGGCTGAGCAGCATTTGAATTCTTTAATGGTTACTTTGTTTTGTTTTAGAATGTCAAAGAACTTGCCTGAGGTTCTCACCATTTGTTTTTTTTCGTATACTAGCTCTCTGCTGCTGTATTCCCTGTGTAGAAGCAGAGGTAAATTAGACCTGATGCGATATTACAACTCTCTCTGTTCTATAAAGTGGAACAGTCTGTGCCAGCCTACCTCTCTAATAAAGGTGGTATCGGAGAGTTTAGGCCGACTCTTGCCTTCATTCAGTTTGCTATCTGCAGAACATGGATTAAATCAGAGAGAAACAATGTGATTCTTAACGCAATAGAAATTATTATAATAATGTGGAAGGAACCATTATGAATGAAAATCAGTGAAGTCCAATGTTTCAAAATATAATTGCTGACAAACCTTTTGGAAAGACAAGAATTTCCTTTACAAAGTTTGACGGAAAAGCTCCTATTTTGTCATTTTTCTTCCCCATCCACCATCCATCTTCAATCTGCACCCAGAATTGAATCAGTCAGGGAAAAAAAAAAACCCACCAAAACATACGGAGACTGAGATTCAGAAATGACAAGCATGAAGAGCAAGTAAGAACGCAAGAACATCAGCACACAATAAAGCTGGTGCTAAAAGTCAGTCCTCAAGTATAAACATTATTGCACAGTTGTGCCAACAAAACTCTCAGGCCATGTGATATCTACACCTGCTCAGTTGTAGGCTTTTGCATTTCTAATTCATGGTGCAGACTGCATTCAGCTAAATACAGAAAACTGGTAAACTAAGGCATGACGGATAATGTACATTAAAAACGATGATTTTCAGAGAAACATTCTGCTCACTACCTCTCTGATGATCTCTATAGTCTCTCCGACCATCAGCTCCAGCTCGTCCACATTACCCGGCGTGTAGGCATACGTGACTTCACATTTCCTACATGCTTCTTTCAATGACATCTTCGCTGGAATGCAAAAACAAGCAGAAAGCACAAATAAAAAACTTGCTGGTGAAAGTCTAAGGGTTGAACCAAACATTCACGCAAAGAAAAAAAACATCCCTCCAGTCAAATGGCGTCAGGGTCACATGCATCTTTTAAAAATGTATTTATAGTCTTCTTTCTGCACTTATAATTAGCAGTTGGCCCTTGAGATAGGAAGTGGTCTGTGTGGATGAATAAGTCTTTCGTTACTTGGTTCTGTTTACCGTGCTGTCCGAGGCACATGTTTTTTCAGCAACTGAAGACTTGTAAGCTTCTCAAGTTTGTTATTTCTGAGCTTGTTTAATGGACATTTTGCTTTTGAACATTGGAGCACCACACATGGAAGAGCACATACATTTTCGCATGCTACGCGGCTCTCTCTTGCTGTCTCCCATCAAGTGGACAGGCACTTCCTGCACGGACAAAAGAAACAAGAGATTAGGAAGGAATTCACAAAGAAGCTCACCATGAGGTGAAAAATTAGCCTTCTGGCAACCCAGGCATGAGGAATTTTGAGGATGCCAAAGGAAGATCGCACCTTGACAAAGTTGGAGGGGATAATGCCTCTTCTTCCCCGGAGATCTCCCTCCAGCCAGCCCTCCTCGCTGGCCACCCTTACGTTCTTCACAACATCACCTGCCTTCACTGTTAACTCATCTCCCATCGTCCCCTCAAAGTCGATCAGCACCAGCACCTCTGAAAAGGACAAAAATAGAGGAGAAGAGGGATTTTTGGTGTCTTTTAGTGCAGTTTTCTCTACAGACAAGTTACTGTTTTGATGTTATGATAAAGTACATTGTGGGAATATTTTATGATATGGGGTTGAAATGAACATCATTTAGAAAAGGAGAAAAACTCTGAGATGGATGCAACCCCTCTAAACGTAAGTAGTCATATTTAACCCAGAGAAAGTGTTATGACAACCTGACGTCAACAAACATGTCACTCTGACTTCATGAGAATGGAGATTTTTTGGAATAAGTACTTATAAAGTCTTATTCTGGATTACGCTAGTTATCATGAAGGGCTTACTTGGGTGTCATGAAGCCTTAGAGGTTATGGCCATGTTCAATATAGGACTGCACCCCCACAGAAGTCAGTTTTTTTCTACACATCTCACCATTGTTAATTAGTCTAGTATAAACTGGTCCTGTTACTTGGCAGTGGAGTCACACTGGCATGCTATTACACATTTCTCATCAAAATGTTAGATGTAGATCATCTTAGGGTGAGGGACCCAATCTATGAACATGTTCAGCAGAGATCTGCAAGGCGATGTGTTTCAACAGGCCAGAAGGAATGTGGTATGCAAGATATGATTCCGGGTGGAATTGACTGCGCTTTCTGAAATCTTCACTGAACTCTTGCTGTAGTCTTTCAGTTTAGCATATTTACTAACAACTCTATTGTACAGCTTCTTATCTTCTGCTGATACCCATCTTACTTGCATCACAAGAATGAAAGAACATCTAGTCACTCCAACTTGAGTCACTTGGAGAAAGGGAAGCAGTCTTTCACTGACATAGAACTGGATGATTTTGTATTTCAGACCATTTATTTAACTGAATCTTCAGAGAATGTAAAGGTCTCACACCAGTTAAAGGATTTTCCTCGAAACCAAGCCAAAAACCATGTAGAAACTTTTATTTTTAAGAGTGTGTAGGGAATTCCCATCTAATTTAATTTCAATTAAATCTGTAAGGAATTATGTCTTTCCCCCTAACAGACTAGTTTTTAAAAAGAAGAACACTGACCCAGGTCAATATTATAATCACCGTGTAACACCGATCAACAAAATGATGACTAAATCCAGAAAATACTTTCAAGGACTTAGTAGCTGAAGTTTATAGTACCATACTGACTACAATCCCACTGTCTGACACCCACAATCACACTCAGATATGATAGTGTAACACAATATTCATTCAGAAGCACTGGCACAGTACACACTTGCGATAGATGTCCAAAGATCCAGTGAAAACTAAAGCCAGCAAGCAGGGAATTCCTGCAGAAAACATGTTACCACTGGTGACTACAAAACTTAAGAGACTCACCCATTGCTGCTTAAAGCTGTGCTCAGTCCTCCTCACTTCCAAAGCCAGAAGTGTCTCTCTGGCTGACAGACTCCTGGTGCTTAAAGTGCTGGCAGAATGAACGCTGTTGCTCAAGATACAGAAACAGAAAAGCCTGCCAGGGCCCTCCTTCGTTAATTATTAACACTCAGAAACTCTTCCTTACTAGTCATGACAAGCAGCAAAACTTCAGACGCGGTATGTATATGCGTACGTGTATCACAGGGAGGGAGAGAGAGAGAGAGAGAGAGAGAGAGAGAGAGAGAGAGAGAGAGAGAGAGAGAGAGAAACAGGTGAAACAGGTTTCTCTTGGAATGAGAGTCCAAGGAGACGTGCACTGTAAATGACAACACCTAAAAGAGAAATTAAGATACAGAAACCCTCAGGCGATAATTCAGTCCATGTTGACATGCTGTCATGTGAGCGATTGTGTATGTGTTTTTTCCGGATCACCCCAGAGTGAGAGTTGCCTTTTCAGGGATTGCATGACTTTTTTTTTTTTAAAGCAGAATAGCATGTATTCAAGTGGAGCATACAAGTCATTTAAGCTTTTAAAGTAGGAGTGCCAATATCTAGTCGTTGATGTATTTCGTCTAGGGCACTGGTTCCCAACCTGGGGTCTAGAGATCACAGGGGGTGTGCAGAATTTTGTCTGAATTGAGTTTACCAAAATTAGAATTGTATACAAAAAATTCTTAAAGAGAGAAATGTAAACGTGTGTGTGTATAAGCGTATAGGAGCAAAACCTACAACCACTGTTTATTTTTTGCAAATAAATGTTTGTAATTAATCACTTTATTCTTTTTGGGCATCTACGGGGATAGGAGCAGGGGGTCCTGGCTTGTCTTGGACACAGGCAAGGGGGGCTTCAAGGAAAAAAGGTTGGGAACCACTAGTCTAGGGATTTCTCCACTGACACACTCCTGTCTCGGCTCGGCTCACCTGTTACTTGTTTGAGAAGGGGACCCAACAAACCATGCTGGGCACTGGAAGGATCAATTGCTAAAAAAAAAAAAGTAAGAACAAACCAATTATGTTGTTTGGGACAGGAACATAGTAGATGGGACCAAATAATCTAGTCTAATACACTTAGGGGGTACTTTGTTAGGATTTAACTAATTTCATTAGACTTAATTTACTCCCACTAGTACTGATTCAGGAAAAGCATTTATTGTTCCCTGGAATAAAATGGACATCTTACAGTGTTAAATGCCCTGCTGTGATTCTAACATTCAAAATATTGAGGCCAACACTAATGCTTTATCTGACTAACAGCTACACCATATGGACAAAAGTATTCATTCTGTAGAGTATTTATGAAGTCAAGCACTGACATTGGATGAGAAGGCCTGGCTCGCAATCTCCACTCCAGTTCGTCTCAAAGGTGCTGCATTGGGTTGAGGTCAGGGCTCTGTGTGGGTCAGTCAAGTTCTTCCACACCAAAGCCATCCAACCATGTCTTTATGGAGCTTGCTTTGTGCACTAAGGACACATTCATGGTGGAAGAGAAAAGGGCCTTCCCCACACTGTGTCCACAAATATGGAAGCATGGCATTTGTTATGCAATGTCTTCACTGTAAGTAAGGGGTCTAGCCTAAACTCTGTACAGCAAGTACCATCTTAAGTGGACACTGTGACAGACACTAACAAACATTTCTTATGGCAAAGGCAGACAGAAGCTGAATTAATTGTGCTTATTTTATCCTGAAACTTAAATGCTACTCCTGATGCACACACTGCTAATTTATTTATTGATTTATTTAGAGGGAGAAACATCAGCCATGAAAGGCTGTCCATTTTTAAAAGTTGCTTGCTTATTTGTGCATTTCCAGTCACGCACTTGAATGTGACACACTGTATTTACAATGTACTTTTTTCAACCACACCTCGTGTCTCATGTTTGGCCTCCATTATTCTTTGGCCAGGCAAACAAGCAAAGTGGAGATTCTACACCCCTTAACAAACTGCTGGTCATACATTTGGAGACAAATCAACAAAATAAAACCTAGCATGTGCAAAAAACAGTTTTATTCTCAATTGAAACAAGTTTTAGGAATACATCTGTAAACTGAAGTATGTGTAACAAGCATAACAACACAGTGCAAACAGAACAAGCAACTAAAACCATCTGCTAGGTGTATGTTGTGTTGATGTACTTCTTTTTTCTATTTCTCAATATATTCTTTTCAGTAAAAACAATATAAAGTTTTACTGAGACTCCGCTTGAGCCTATATTTGAAAACAAAACATAAACAAAGAACATAAACAAAGAAAAGCTATTCCAAAAGAAATTTATTTTATACATTTTAAATGATCGTCATCTGGAAACACAGTGACATGACAACCAAAGGATTACACGTGTTTTACAAAAATGCCAGGCCTTTGAAAAGATAGACACATATTGTCCACAACTGCGAGGCCTAAATGAGTTCTATTATATTTCAAGATCGTATTATATTCCCAAACCTCACCATAACAGAGTGCATACTCTTTAGGGGGTGTTATGTACTGTTTCGGTTACTGTTTGCGGTAGGCAGTACCACAAATGGGCCACCCAGTTTCAGTGATTCCTTACTGGGGCGTTGACACATCCTTGTCCTTGGTAAAATCCTTTATGAATCCAGTTCAGAAATGTACTTAGCAAGCAGGCATTGTAGGTGTTGACTGGGTGGGTCTACAATAGACAGAGTAGATCAGTTTCCTTCAACAACACAGTCAGTCAGAGGGACATAAACTTCTACCAGCAGTAGTTTGGTCCCATGGTAAGACTGAGTCATTCATATAAGTAATCCCTTTCTTTTCCCATTTACTCACTCATTACTTGACATCTTTACACCACATTAGAACAATTATTAGAAATGACAAAATTGCAATTAAAACTATTACAAATCCTATGCAAATGCACTGCACTGACACACAAAAACCTGCATATGCTTAGTAGACATTGGAAGCATCAATATGTAAGGGTCTCCTGATGATATTTAAGGAATATTCATGACAGCAATAAACCCAATGCAAAAGAAGACAGTGATAAAGTATACAATTTTGTTCAAAGTGATTTTGACGTTTGTGACAGATCCACGACAATCTCTGATGGAGCTAGACTTCTGTTCAATTATGAAACACGAGTGAGACCTGCCTTAAAAGCAACATTGAATCTTAACATCTGAGCAAAATCATTTAATCAAAACCAGGCATAAAAACAACTGTTGCAACCTTCTTCCCTTAAAATGCCATTGTCAGTAGGTACATTGCATATCTGTCAGTATTACAATGGGGGGGGGGCATCCTACAGCATACTAAATGAGTGCAAAAATCACCTAATACTCTACTTCAAACTGAAGAATAAGATAATGATGAAGAAAAAGTGCTCGTTTATAAAAGGCATTAAAGTAATAAAGGCTTCTAATGGTCTTTAATCAGGTAGACAGCATCACAAACCTGACTATGTACAAAAGTATTACACACTTGCTAAAAGCAAGTGAGTTGGATGTATCATGATACCCTGGTCCTGTCCACCGGTGCGGGGTAGGTTGGTGAGTGATGTCCACCCAGGGGCAAAGAGTGGAGGAAAGCTGGTGGTTAATCTTCACTACCACCTGTTGCATGGAACTCATACACTGTTCTGCCCTTTATGGTTCTGCACTGTGTTGTTGCCTGGCTGCTCACCATCTGCACCAGTGGCTTGGAACTTGCCATAGCTCCAGTTAGAGCTAGAGTTGTTTGTGGTGATGGAACTGGTGGGCCTCCGCAGGATAAAACGGCCCTTTACACGAGGGACACTAGTGTGGCCACGCCCTCTGGGCTCTGCCCACTTCCTCTCGCCCTCTCCATCATTTTTGTCTTGCTACAATAAAGAAGAGACACAACAATATGCACAAATCAGTTGTGGTCAATCCACACTTTGCAGGTTTGGCATGGTTGGAATGGTGCAGAGTAATCAACTTATTTTGTGCGGTATTGTTAGATTTTCTAAATGGATGCTAATCACTTGCAATATCTTATGTGCAATAGTCTTCATGTGCAATATTACTACTTAGGTCAATATGGCTTTTTCATTACTTAATATAAATATTAATATTCTCTAATAAATGCAATAGGTACCATTTAAGATCTCACAACCTACCAGGTAGTATTTCCTGCAGCTGCTTCTGTCCTCTGGGTCCCAATCTTCATTCTTGGGATTTACTTGCCGAAAAGCATCACAGGTCCCATTGGTATTATTTCCAAGGGTATTTACTCTGTTCCACCCTCTACCTCGTATTCTGAACTGCTGCAAAACGTGTACACGTTTCCATAAGCATCAACAGCACAAATACCAAGCACTTTGCCCTTGAAGAAAACCAATGCATTAGCGAAGACTTACAAATCCTCCATGTGCCTGACTCCTCTCCACAGGCCCAATACATTCTCTAAGCTGGGCCTGACTGAAACCCTCCTCGATGGACTCATCCTCTTCCTCATGAATAAGGGAGGAGGAAGATGAGGAAGAAGAGTGAGAACGTTCTCGTTTTTTCTTGCTTTTTCTGAAGGATGAAACGAGAACTTTGGTGAACAGCCAGTGATTTTAAAAGTAGTGAAAGAAGGATTGGTCATTTCATAGATGTGAGTGTACAGCAAAGCATGAATAAAAACATGTAAACATGTTTATAATTTTTTTTTAATGGTTTGTGGAAAAATCAGGCACTCAATTATTTTTTGGTCACTTCCCATTTAACATAAAATATGGTGCAGAACTTACTTTGACTTTTTGTGGTGCTTGGAGGATATTTCATTTGTTCTCTCGACTCCTGACTCATTAGATTCCCCCAGTTCTCTTGTCCCTTTCTGTTTGTCATTTTTTTCTCCACTTAGGTACTTTTTACGCTGCTCAATATCCAATCGAAGGTCCACTGTATCGCCTTTCAGCTGTTTACCATCAACCTGTGTTGAGGAGACAGAAAGATGTTGTGGCCAGACTACAGATTAGTGCTGTGCTCCAGTGTCCTGTTAAAAAATCATATGGGATTGGTCCATGACACAAGACTCCACAAATGATTTAGTCATGCAAGTGGTCCTTCGAACCTATATGGCATTAATAGAGAGCTTTTATTGAACAAGGGTCTTTAGTAGTACACCTATACATGAAAAAAAACTCCACAGCTTAAAACAGTATTGAGACAATGTAGAGAACAAGCATCGGCAGGACGTGAAAGAACAAATTACCACGGCACAAATACTTTCATTGGTGCAGATGAAAGTATGTTACGCTTTTGTCTGGCTTGGTGTGCTCTTTTCAGGCTTTGAAGAAGAATACTTACTATGAAGTTTGATAAGAGTCCTTTGATTGGCTTTGACATGGGAGCAACTGGTCACTTCCATTTATGAGCTCTCATTTCTTGCCTCAACTGCCTTAGGAAGGCTTGTACCCACAGTAAATCATAACCATCAATTGTTGTGGGGGAATATACAACAGAATAAACTTAATATGCCTCTTTTCACGTCACTTGCATTTAGCAGCAAGCGTATGTCTCTCTTGCAAGAGAAAAGCAGGGGCTTAGAGAGAGAGAGGGGATGCTAAAGTTGCTCTGGCTGGTTCATTCTCGCAGCATTCTTTTCCAAAACACGTCATATTTCAAAATGTTCTGTCACCTTGAAGCTGCTATCCACGGAGCCTTTCAACTCATCAAACAGGAGAGAGTGCCTCTTAAAAGCACTGGGAGAAACATCAATTCTCCTGTGGAAACAAAGATCAAAAAGAGAAAGGAGTTTCTAGAACCTGCTCCATGGACTTGGAGGCTATTTAATGTGGATATGAATCTCTCAGATGAAGTTTCTGAATTGAAATTAGTCAAGACATAAAAGAAGGTGCGCTGTATTTGGTATACCTATGTATCTCTGGACTCTTTCTTTGCTTCATGATTTCTTTCTCAGCAGCTAGTCTTTGGTACATGGCAAATCGATCATTTAGAGTCATTCCAGAGGAAGGGAAATACTGAGCTGTGAGGAGGAAAAACAACAGGATATCTTTGGTTATTTATTAATAAAAGCAAATTAGATTCAAATTAAAACAAAAGAAATATGAACACTAGGGCTGGCCCGAATCTAATATAATTTGCTCCAGAAATAAAGACACATGTGAATCACTTAAAAAAAAAAAATTATGGCCCTGTCCTCCGCACATCTGTCATTTGTTTGGATATTATGTATTATTTATTTCTTTATTTTCTTTATACGTTTGCTTCTTTATTCATTAGCTAATTCATTTTATTTTTATTCATTTTAACAATACTTAAAATATATTATTAAAACACTTTTCAGCAAAAGCAATTCATTTTTATTGTGGTGCCTTTACTGTTGCAAAAATAATCCGCACAATATTTTACAAAATCAGCAAGTTATATTTATTTCATTTACTAAAATTCATAATGTGGTGAATGTGTGTTGTTGGGCTGAATGGATAGTGATAATGTCTTTCACAAAAACATGTTCACAAAAATGTTGCTGGGCAGCTCCTATAGCATTGTCTATAGCTCACCAGAAATTTACGTCACACAAACACCCAAACATGCTCCACTATGTAAGAAAACAATCAGGAAACTGGTCTTGACTGAAACAGGGGCAAGAGTGATTCCAGTGGCTATATGTGTCCACGAGCCATTCTTTTTAAATACGATTAGTCAATACAGATGTTAAATTAGAAATATTATTTATCCCCAACAGGACAAACAATATTTATATATATATATTTTTTTAAATATATTTTTCTTATCATACAGTAACCAGATGGAAAATAATCCAATTAACTGGAAATATGTTTTACCACATTTTATTTCGTGGCAGCTCTGCACTTTTAGCTCCATCGGCTACTTGAAGAGTGGTGCAGTTGTTGGCCAATGCTGCTGCAATATGGTGCAGCTTAGCCTACAGATTTTGTGAATAAAGCTTTTTTTCATTACCAACATAATGAACAAATAATCCAGTATTTCAATTTTCGGGCCAGCACTATTGAATATGGAAACAACTCAAACAGATACAAAGCATAGAATAAAGCATGCTAAATAAGAATATACCACCTTCAGAACACAAAGTGATTGGATATCAGTGCAAATGATCACTGAAGCTGTTGTACAGTTTTATACTGAAAATGCAAAGTCCAAGTGGTGTCCAATTTATCCCACAAACTTTACTGAAATAATTGTTGACACTTTTTTACCAAAGGTTTTGTTCTTCCTGTTCAGAGCTGATGAGGAGGTTAAGTGTAGAGTTTACATGTCAAGTGGACCACACATATAGCACATTGTTAGAGTCTGAATCTGGCAACCACAATTATAGAGCTGAGAGTGATTTAAGTCACCTGTAATATGATGGACGATCGCAACAACATGCTGAGCAAAGAGCTCTGAGGGACTCCGGCGCATATTATTACAGGGTAGGTGCTGGAAGATTGAGTGAAACTCCTGTTCGTTTTCAGGATGCACAAGATCCATAGCATTCCTCCAGTCATTAGACAAAACAGAGCATCTGTAAGGCAAAACAAACAATAGTTACAGGGTAGTGTTTGTATAGGTTTTAAAAACCAAACACATTAATCAAAAGATTTAAGATAGACTTTGAGAGTGAATGTTCCAGTAGTTCTCTCAACATCAAGAGAGTGAATGTTTAACTACTGGAACAAACTGATGGCAGTGGAGTGTATATGAGATGAATGACGTTAAGAAGAGAGAAGAAGCTAGATTTCACAGGACCCTGGTGCTTAGTTACACAAATTCACTTGTTGGTCAGGGGTGTCAAACTCCGGTCTGCACAGTTTGATGGTTCTTCTACTCAAACACATTCCCTAAACCTGGCAATTAACTGGCAACGCGAACCAGGCGTTTCTGAGCAGGGAAATCAGGAGAACGTGCTAGACCACGGCCCTCCAGGACTGGAGTTCAACACCTGTGGTCTAGATCATCTAGTTTGTTCTTCAATAATTTATATTGTCATAACATATGTTCAACCAACTTTACATTACTAAAATCCTTGTAATGTGATTAACATCGCATCTAATCTTTCAGATGCTGCCAGTCAAAGAGGATGTTGTGCTCCATTGGGATGGGTGCTTCATTTGACATACAACACATGTTTCTCTGCTTAATAGGAGACTTGGCCAGCTCTACTAGATGCAACTATTAAAGGCACAGAGATGCTTCATTTTAGCTACTCATGGCTTCTCTGCATGTCCTCTGATTGCTTGGAGCAAATGTTTGCACATCTTCATAAATTACTGCTTAACAACCACAAGATTCAACACCATTACTATGATGAGATGTGACATTCGAAGCAAACTGAACAAACCGTCTCTTTTGGTCATACCTGTTTCTACCACCTTCCCAAGATAAACCAAAATTCACGGTGTTCATTGTTTAATTACTAATTTGCACAAATAGTCAAGAAGGTTATTCTAGCAGGGATATTCATGCTCTGTGGATATAGCTTTAACCCATTCATACACACAGTGTGTACACAGAGTTTGCATAGCCTGTGTATGGGGTCAGAACATATTTACCTTGCCATGTCATCACTAAGGGGATCCATTCTCAGATTAAACTCTGCCCCCTTTTTCCCAGAAGACCTGGGAGGGGACTCATCAATCATATTCAAGAACATCTCTTGCTCTCGGTTCTCAGAGCTTCTTCGAGCAGAAGCAGTGTACGTGGGAGAGGGTTCGAGTGTAGATTTCTCCTTTTGTTTCACCTTTGAGAGTCTCTCGGGGGAGAGGTCCCTGAACTTAGGCGCAAGCATCTCCCTCTTAGACAGAGCAGCCAGTAAACTTGCAGCTCTCTCCTGCTTCCGGCTTAGCAGAAAAGCCTTAAGCTCATCATCCCATGCTATATCCTCCAGCCTGCTAACATGCTCTTCAAGCAATTCACGAGTAGACTGGGCCACTCTGCTTTTGCGCTTGGGAGCGGCATTCTCCACATCCCTCATCTGTAAACAGGGCTCTATTCGTTCATTCTCTTCTTCCTCTCCGTCTTCATCGAGGAGCTGTGGCCTGTTTAAGAGACTACTAGATGGTATGTCAGCCTTAACACTGACATCATGTTTATGTTTCTCACTTTCCCTTTTGTCATTGTGGTCTGTAGGCCTAGATACCCCGAGACTAGAGGGATGATCAAAGACATCCTCAGGCTTGTTGCTCTTTTTTTCTCCTGGTGCTTCCTGATTGCTTGGCATCTTCTGAATGCCATTCTCTACAGCAGCCTGCTTTTTACTCTTCTGTTCCTCCAAGAATCTAATCAGTGACATAGAGAGAGGCAGGTGGTTAATTGTGCTTGCATTACTTCAAAACACTTAGAAGAAAAACAATGTTTGCAACCTTGAGGTCTCATGGTAGTTAAAGGCATGTTTTCAACATACAGTGTGATACAAACAAGTCTATACTTGTATGTTTGAAAAGAGGGTCTAATTATGACACACTAGGGAGGGAACCCAGTTGTACAGTATACAAATGAAATGCCATAGTCAGACACCCTTCAGACAGTCCATGTACACCTACAGTGAAATCCTGGCAATAATGTCTTTATTTCATTAATGTCAGCAATACTATTCAGGAGCCAACAGAATTATGAATGCCAAGGTTTTCAGATTTTAGCCATTTTTATGGATTTTTGAAACAAAAAAAACCTTCATCACCCTTCATCAAAAAACCCTGCCACTTTAATGTTCTAGAATTACACAGTGTGCCTTAAATGCCTCTCACCATAACTACTTTCCTAAATCTAGAAACAGCAGAAAAGAGCTTTACTCTTACAGGAAACCCCCAAGGGCCCGGTAGTGTATTATTTTCATTCATACTGACTCAAATAACAGGCCCAAGAACAAAACAATTCTACTGATATATGTATCAGTCTGGCAGGAAAAGTTTCTAAGGCAGTTTCTTGTTACAGCATTTCTTACCACAACGTAAGTTTCAGCTAAGTTGGACTTATTAACTTTTGCTATCACTATGACAATGACTTACTTTTTAAATGCAATGGAGATCGCTACAGTATCCTCATCTTGCAGGTCAGCATCTGAAAAAAGCCCAAAGCTTGAGAAAACTGTTGTTGGGCTTTTCTTTGATGGACTGTTGGTAGAAGGTGCTGAGGCAGCAGTCTGCCAGCAGGTGGAGCCATTGGTGGTTGCACCTGAACTCGCAGGCACAGGGCCTGTTTCACTGGGGGTCGGATCATCTTGGACAGCAGAATTAACATGTGGAGAGGCCTTTTTTGGGCTGCTGTCATGGTTAGTGGGGCTTAACCAGCTGTCAGGGGCTCTGTCTCCACTTGTACCCCCTTCTGCCTCTGGGGGGCACTCTGCTTGCTCTGCCAGTGACTCATCTCCTCCATTTTTCTGACTTTCCTTGGGTGTAGACACACCCTCTCTTGCAGCCTTGCAAATGCGCTTAGCAGAACCAGACCCTGGTCTGGAGGAGTTGGAGGAAGAGGAGTGGTGTGAATGTGGAGAAGACGACCTGTCAGAGCGGCGTGAATGGCTGCGGGACTGAAGGGGACTGTCTGAACTTTTCTTGGGCGAGCGTGAACGTGTCCTCTTGGGGCTGTGATCATACTGCTGTTGATGCAGCTGGTGCTTTTGCTGTGGATACTGGCGATAATTCTGCCAGTTGTTTGACCTGTTATTGTATCCTCCTCCTCCTCCACCTCCTCCTCCTCCACGCTGGAATCGGCCACGGAAGAAGCCTCGCCCCCGGCCCCTGAAGTAATAAGGCCTCCGGAAGCCTCTGTGGTAGCCACGAAACTCACGATGGTTCTGAAAGTCCCGTGGATGCTTCCGCTCCCGGTTGTGAGCTGGAGAATGGGATCTTGACCGAGAGCGAGACCTAGAGCTTAGAGAGAAGAAAAAGAAAAAGCCTGATTGAGTTTTCAGAGCTCCTGGTGGAAATGGACTCTCATGTAGATAACATTTTACAGCCTTACACTCATACTAAGATTCAAACCACAAAACATGACTCAATCATTTATCTTGTGAAGAGAGGGAACCTTTTCCCAGCATAGTCATGGAATAAAAGCCAATACATTAAAAAATATTTTTTTAAAAAATGTCAACATTTAGTTTCTCAACAGAATTCTTCGAGTTTGATGAGTATGGAGTTGTAGCTGCAGAGTCTATTTAATCCTCAAGGTGGTGCTGGAGTACCACTTAAGTCACGGTAACCATTTTCTCTGATGTAGTGTTTCTGCTCCGACACTAACATGCCCATGAAAAGCATTTGGAAAATGAACCAGACTATTTTTGCACACCTTGGATTCTCAAAATTTAAAATTTCGTCCCAGCAGTGGATAACTCCAGGCAGAACTGTAGGTACGTCCCAAACTGAAAATGTGTGGACACAGTCCACATGGAGAACATATTACACTGATTGAAATCACAGGAACAACAGAAGGCAGTCTGAAGTCTAGCACATTCATTCCCACATTTGTTTCCTCCAGCAACCCTGGTAAAAAGCAAAAACCCAAGAGAAGCCATATTTCAGGTCAAATGAAAAGAGATTAAACTACTTTATGCTTGAGCCTGCAAGACCACCAGTTTCCAGTTAGTTTATGCACCTGATTTAAAACTATTAAAAGAATCCCAAGTGAATTTTCATAAATGAGTTCAAATACAGCTAAATGCATGCAGAGCACAAAGAAACAAACATGCAAAAAATGTGCTTTTTTTAAGTGTCCCATAAATACTCACCCACTGAGCTTTTTCATTGGAGTAAAGAGTTAAAGAGTAGGACGCAGAACAGCATTGTTCTCTCACTGAGAAAAAGAGGGGCTCTGCATCTCTTGTACTGAGTGCGGGTGGAAAGAGCCAGTCACGTGGGTCATATGGGAAAGATTTCCACTCAGACTGGGAAGCAAAGAGGAGGTTCTTTGACTGCCAGTTACACTACACTATAACAGCACAGAAGAGCCAGCTAAACGTAACAAGAAAGTGCCTGATTCCAAAGGACCTTTTGATCCATTATTTTGGAGGATTTAACCACATTCCATTGCGTGCAGTTAGACATACCAGTGAGTTTCAGGCTGGGTCTTTCAGGTTTCACAGACAAAGTATTAAAAACTGACTGGCTTTCACAAAAGGCCAATAAACAAATGCAGATTTGCTGAAGTGCGAATCAAGGCCGTATTAGAAGTATGCATCTGGGCCGTGAAATGCAAATACTGTCTGTCAAATTAAGTATTTTGTACTTTGCCAACAAGGAAATCCAATTTCCATAGCAAATATAAGATACGCTACAGTTTTGCATGTGGATTCACTCCATTTCCATGATATATAGAACCATACTATGCTGTTAGAAGACGCAGAGAGCCAGGAGAACGTGCCAAGAACTGTGTGGCATCTACAAATGCAGCAGTGTCATCACCTTGTCACAGCCACCCCAGTCCACATTTTGGCAAAGGTGCAGCAAAACCATTTATATTTACAGGCCACTGAAAAACATTCTGCTGTCACGTGTCCCCATGTAAGCCCTCTCAAAGCAGAAGTAGGAAAGTACCCTTTCTGTCAAAGAAAGAAAGTTTAGAAAGCACCCACAAATCCACAGCCTGAAGTACCAGACTTAATACCCTGATGGAGACCTGCTATAGACAAATATTGCTTACTAAGCTGAACCTTTAAGCCAAAACTGACATTTTCCACATCAGTCTCAATGGGAGTGCCTGGCAGAAGCAGGTTAATAAATGAGGGAGCAGCTGGATCCTGTGGGAGAATGGGCCAACCTTTAACTGTGCTACAGAAACATTCTAATTTTACTGTTTAATGAGTCATTTAAGGAAAACTGAACATCAGCTTTGCATATGTTGGACTGCTGAATGGCCCCGCTGTGTGTATTTTGGAGGGGATAGCAAAAGATTAAGTCCAATACAAAGAATATTCTTGCTTGAAAGGTCATTTGTCAAGTCCTAACAAACAGCACCAATTCCCAAAAAGCCATATTTAGAAACAGGATCCTCTACACAAACGTACCAAATACAGTAAAAAGCAAAAAAAGGTGATTCTCATGGATTTTCTGTGGTTTGCGCCATGTACCGAACAATATTTCTGCTTATCATAGCTGTTGCAACAAAACCTCTTATGACTAAGAAGGAAAAACATTTTTAACAGTAACTGTAAGTTAATATAATGTGATTTTATTTCATGTACTAATATATCCTTTCTACTGATCCATTCATTATGAAATTATGAAATCCATTTCATTGTGCAAAAAAAGCGCAATGAGATTCGATCACAATCAGCAAGTTACATGTGTAAGTGTGCACTTGTTACTTATCAATGGATATGAATGGAGACCCTAACACTAAAAAAGAAGGGGGAAATATAAAAAAAGTATTTACTGTAAGCGGTTCTAGGTCTGTGCTTCTACAAGACTAAAACCTGAACCTGAAACTATGACATCTTGTTCTCTGTGTTTTATCATCTGTCTGGACACCTGTGCATAATGAATTTTCATACACTGCAAAGACACAAAAAATGCAGTCAAGCCTCGCTTTCACAAGGCGGTTAGGGGTGTGTGTGTGTGTGTGTGTGTGTGTGTGTGTGTGTGTGTGTGTGTGTGTGTGTGTGTGTGTGTGTGTGT
>JBBJLR010000007.1:13703153-13733288 GCA_037577145.1 Brachypetersius gabonensis
GTGTGTGTGTGTGTGTGTGTGTGTGTGTGTGTGTGTGTGTGTGTGTGTGTGTGTGTGTGTGTGTGTGAGTGTGTGAGAAGTTACCCGTAGCGGTGCTTCCTTGAGCGAGAGCGGGAGCTGCTGCGAGATCTGGAGCGGGAGTGGGACTCAGAACATGATCTGGACCTGGAGACTGAACGCGAGTGTGTTCTGGAGGAAGATCTCTGTGTCTTAGACATCACTGGAGGTCTCACACAGGGGCCTGTCAAAGTATACAGCAGCGATCAGACTGCGTCACCGGCAAACATAGAACACATGCTGATCAAACTTCTTGTTTACATCATAGATTGTGGTTGCAGGATTTTAACTAAACAAACTTTAAATAGCAACAGCAAATACTACAGGATAAGCTCAATGATGATTAAACATTCTCCCCTTAGAATTTGACTACAATATTATAGAAAACAGAAGTGGACAAACATCCACTCTTGCAATCGAAAGATCTGTGGCTAAAACTGAGAAGAATTTGTTTGCATGTATATTCGTTTTCCGTGTATATATCAAGCTAAAAGCAGAAACAGAAAGCAGAGGGGAATTAACTGACTTGCGCATGCTCCTTTCACACATGCATTTTTTCATAACTCCCTTAGCAAAGTTGAACAAGTTTTATAGCAGCGGTTCTCAAAAGAGGCCTCAGGTAATCTGAGACAGTCCACATTTTTCCTCCAACCCTACTTGTATCTGTGGAAGGTTTGGGGTCCCTGAGGATGGGTTTGAGAACCACTGCTTTTCTGTTCAAGCTTATGAGAAATTGTAGCACACCATTTTTTGTTCACACCGTACATAATTGTTCGAATTTTTCACAGCAGTCTTTGTAATTGCTACATACCATTGGCTTTTCAGTTTTAAATACTGCGCTACTGTGACACATTTGAAGCGAAAAGCATGCATCACATGCATGTATAGAAAATGTGAAAATGTTAAAAATGTGAACAATTGTAAGACTTTTCAAACTGAACGCGTAAGAGACAAAAACGGAATCGATGCTTTAATTTTACATTATCTTGAATGGAAGTTTGTCAAAAGCTGATGGAAGGTATTGATAGCAATAGACAAGACCTGTGATGTCTTATACGTCCAAAGCAAACTCCCTCAAAAAATACTTTCATTCTAAAGTTGGCAGTACTAAAACATTCAGAATCAGAGACAATAAACCAAATGAACCAGAGTGAAGAGGAGAGAACATTCCAGAGTCTCCCAACAATCACTTACAGACATGAACTACCAAGCAAACCATTCAAATCAGTGTGACACTTGCTTGATCCTACCTCATTTGCAGTCATTCAGTATTCAACAACCTTAACAGAATGTGGTGCTGTCAGTCAGTTTTACATCACTTATACAGAACAATTCATGAAATGTTCACCGGAAAGAACCCAATTACAGTCAATACAACACCTAATTTACACCAGATTCTACCCCCAATGCAATTAACTCAAAAAGAATAAAAACCTGAAAACACAATTTGTACAGAGTTTAATGACAAGAGCTCACCAACAAATCTAAGAGAGCACTACGGGTTTGGCAGGCCGAAGGCATGGTGAACTATAGCACTGTGGCAGCATCAGCGCTTTGTTGGCTCTTCAGTTTTATCATGCATGTATTTCCAGAGGTGTTGAAAGGGGCCTCTGGTGCTGTTGTCTGTCTCCAGTGTCCATCAGGCAACTAATGTGCTCTGCTTTTTAGATGGGCTGCAATTTGGTGGACTGGGAGAGGCTCAGGTACTCTATCATTAGTGAGAAAAAGAAGCGTTTAATTAAGCCCTAAAAAGTGAAAGCCTGAGAAACAGTCTGGGTAAAAAAAAGTAGGGTGAAATCTTTAGTTAGGGAAACATTTCTTTTTTTTATGATTAATTACACCCTTTTATAGGGATTATAGCAAACTAAAATATATATATATTTAAATGTACAAATGTTTTTTGCACAGTTAAACCACTCTTCTCTGTGATGAACATGTGCGTGGTTCTTTAAATAGCTTTATGTATGGTTATATGCGCCACCAAAAGCATTCCATTACTGTTAAAAATCATAAAATGTAGGACATTTCTTGCTAAATGTGTAGAGCAGGTCTCACCATAAAGACAAATAATCATTTTAAAGGGTACATACTCTGAATTTTTCTTGTATTTTTTAATGAGGTCCATTTGTGTGGGTTTATTTTCTAAAACCAGACAGAACTCGGTTTTACAAGTCCACTTCTCTCCTCTTTATCCCTCAGAATTAAACAGGATGTTTTTGTTGCTGTGCTTTTAAAATAGAGTTATGTGAAATGACTCCATGTCTTGACACCATGAAAACAGTGAAAACAAAAATGGGCTGTTTTTGTAACTTTATCTACAGACAGCAGAGGAAGTGGTAGAAAGTATAGCTGTAACATTTACAGATTACAGATACATTAAACTCTTTCATTTCTCCAAACGTTCTCCATGATATGGGCTTTAGAATACTCTGCAGTTTGCTTAAAGAGTACAACAGGAACACATCTTAAAGTAAAATGGCCCCTTATAGTCATGTGTGAACACATCACACCACACAGTGTGTACAATGTGGGTCATTGGAAGTTTGTACCATATTTAGGGTTGAATAATGTGTTGGTTTCCCATAGCCAATCATATCAGTCAGTCAAACAGGCTCATAAGTCAACATTAGATAGTATATAAAATGGTTATTTGAGAAAAAAAAAAAACAGACCAAACAACTAAGCATATCAGTCCTGAGTGTCATTTTACACACAAAATATAAACAATCTGACTTTACAGCCTTAATGGGCAACCTAGAATATCTTACCCCTAATGAACAGTGTTTGTCTGCAATATCTATGAAATCAGACTCTTTCAGCTAGTTAGTAAAAGGGAAGCTAGACCAAACACTGAAAACTAACATGGCGTCTTTGTTAAACACACTGTGGTTATATTGTATCACTCCTTATTTACAGTGATACGGATCCAACTTGTTTCCATCTTTCTTCATTTTGGGGAGCTGTTGCTTTTGGCTTACTATCCTTCATTTCCTGCAGCTCCCAGACAGGGAGATTTTTTGCTTACTGTGAGAATTTACTGAA
The DNA here is from genome assembly GCA_037577145.1 of Brachypetersius gabonensis. Classification (NCBI taxonomy): domain Eukaryota; kingdom Metazoa; phylum Chordata; class Actinopteri; order Characiformes; family Alestidae; genus Brachypetersius; species Brachypetersius gabonensis. The sequence goes on from JBBJLR010000007.1 coordinate 13,706,253, forward strand.
CTGGGTTCAAAGGCGCTCCCCTTACCATGTGGAGGATAACGCCAAAAGCTTCACTTTTCATTAAAATCTTTATGAATATATCATCAGCCATAATGATTGCATTGATCCTGGAGAAAATTACTTACGTTACGACTGCACAGACACACAAGACACACAGAGACAAGAACAATATAACGTTTAAATACAACTCAAATAAAAAACTGTAGAAAATCTCTCTACGAAATACACTATGGTATACACACAAAATGCTTGGTATAAATACTATAGACAAACAACTGTTACACAATGTAATTTATGAACACAAAACTAATCCACTGCCCTCTCAACGAGGAAGACGTTAACCTAACATTGTCCAGTATTGACCAAAGACTATTTTGAATGTTTGACCAGTTTAAATGTTTGTGAATGAATGTTTGAAAATCGGTGACATGGTCTTGCCAGTATGGAAAAGGTCGCATCTTTTTTCTTAAAGGGAGAACATAGTGAGAAACTTTTTAAGGGTGGAGGAAAAGCCCACAGGAGATGAGTAAAGAGCAGCTGTCTCCAGTATGTAGAATATGCTCCATGGCCTAATCACCAGGATTTGACATCTAAAAAAGACGGTGTCAAACACCCCAGTAACCATAGACATGATTTGTCATTACTCTCACACACACACACACACACACACACACACACACACACACACACACACTCCTTCTCTGTCTCTCTCCTCTTTCCCCTGTCCTTTGCTCTCTCATTCTCTATCTCTCTCATACACACACACACACTCACACCTCCCAAAAAAGGCAGCTGAAGCTCAAGCCTCATCACCTGTTCCATCAAGGGGGTGAAAGTTGATGCAGACAATGGTGGGGTAACCTGATATGGAAGCACTAAGCACCCACCACTCAATCAACTGCTCTGTCATTAAGACCAGGAATGCCACACAAGCAGCCGGAATCACGTTTGCTATCTATAAGAAACAAATGGCGTAACTGCACCCCTTATTAAAGGCCAAGGCAACTCGTATTTACAAAATCTTGATCCAAACATGAACCAGATACAGCCCAATCCTTTCAGTCTGCTCTCAAAACACAGTGAAGGCAAAAACTAAGTACGGATAACCATGATTTGGATAACCCGTGTGCTTTCCCATATCAAACTCATATACAGTACAATGTTATAAAACACGAGTTTATAGAATCATTAGCCAACAAAGAAACCTGGTATAGTGGGTGTTCCTCAAACGTCTTGATACAACTCACACAGAAGCTCAGTGAAGGTCATTCTGGCAAGCCTGCCAGGATTAGGTTCTAAGATTTATTTTAAGGTCTTTTGAAATATCATGAGGAATTATACTTACTGGTTGTGGGAGAGTGTGAAGCACTAAATCAAGGTTTTATCTTACAAATGGCCCTATAACCTCATTATGGCCTGCACTGAGGAACTCTTGAGTATATTGGGTCTATTTGAAGGGATTTATTCCAAAATGGAGGAAATATTCACCCTTTTCTTTTTTCATAATATACATAATATATTTCTCTTCATTCACAGCCCAGCCGAGAAAGACAAATCACCACTTCCCCAGATTCACTGATTACAATAAGTTGATAAGTTCTCCTTGAAGATAAAAATAACTGACTGCTTTCCGTTTATCGGCGTATGGAGAGAGTATTTGTGGTCCTTTGATGAAGCTGTCTTTGTGTTATCATCTCAGTTCATTTTTAGAAAGCTATTCTGGCTTGGAGTACCCAAGTCTAGTTGTCTTTTCTCCTTTATCTAAAATAGAGTGGGCCTTAAGCCGTGGATTCCCCTCGTGAAACCAGCAGAATCTGGCAGACACAGTGCTAAGAGAAGGCTGAGCTGGAATCCCTCCAAGGATTCACAGTTCGAATCAGCCAGGATCAGAATCATTACATTTTTTGCTCAAACCACACACTCAGGCCTTGACCTGTAGGCGGTAATGTTATGCAGCTTGAGGAGGCAAGTGCTACACCTCTACTAAAATGGTGCAGCATATTTATACATTGCTAATTGTACTGCTGACTTTCGATGTAGCACTTCCAAAAGCGATTCGAAATAATCTCATAAAAATTGGCAAAAGAGTTGGCTATTGGCTGTAAAGAAATCAAGATCAATGAAATTTCTTTATCAATTCATGTCTAATCCCCTCACAGTAGGGAGATCTCTCACATTTTAATAGATTTTCATTTTTATGAGCACATACCTACATGTTTTGGGGTTATTTGTTAATTTTTCACATGAGATTTGAATTTTTTTACATGCACCTTCAAGTAATGATCTCTAGATATAGACAGGACACAGTAAACACAGGCAAAAATGTCCATTTTATAAATAAAAAAATCAGATACCATTTTCGTTTGTACATCTTCATTTATCTAAGTATGTCTGTGAGTATACAGAGCTATATGAATGGGAACTAGGGCTGCACAATATATCGCAAATTTACCGTCATCGCAATATCAACATGCGTGATATACATAGCGCAAAAAAATTATACATATCGCATTCATTGACTAAACTCCAATAAATGGTGTTTTTCCAAAACTCTTCACCCAGTGCCACAGAGAAGAGGGCAAAAAAATCACTGGCCAGTTTCCTCATCTTCTGTGCTGTTATAGATTGTTCCTTTTGCATTTTTTTCTGGCTAAGAACTTACTATAATTTAAATTATGTTTAAGTTTTCAGTTTTCAGTTTAATATTTTCAGTTTTTTTGTCCAACAATGTTCAATTGTTCAAATGTTTTATGGGAGGCATTAAAATGCTCTGTTTAAGAAAATTCCTAAAAACAAAACATGTTGGAATGGAAATATTGCATTTCATTTTTTTCTGCATAGACTAGTCACTGTTTGGAGTCTATATTACCAGCAAATCCAAAGCAGACAAACATTAACACTATAAAGGCTAAGTTTTTACTTATCGCATGTGATATCGCCATCGTAACACTCAACAACATTATCGCATATCGCAGGTTTTACTCATATCGTGCAGCCATAATGGGGACTATCACATCCCAAAGACTGCTGCACCCATTACTGTGGACAAAATGTCAAGCCAAAACCTCCAGTCTGTTGAAGGCTGTTACTCAGGGATTACCAACTTCAGTCCTGGAGTAGCTCATGGTTAAACATAAACCCACTGTTAAAAGCAGCCTTCATCACTTGTCTCTAGGGTGACACTCATCTTGGCTGGAACTAGATATGACAGCAGACGCACTAACAGCCCTGGTCTGACTTAGTAAGGGCTTGAGCTTGTGAGTGGATGTTAAAATCTGCGTGGAATAATTTAGAGCAGGCTGCTGAAAACCTTGACACGCCCCTTCAGCAGCGAATTGGAGATTTTCTTCATGAAAAGTGTCTCCCCCGACATGCCCAGTGCTGAAACTCAACGGGGCTCCTCTACTCAGGATAGCCCCCATGTCAAACCCATGTGCCCCGTCCAGTCAAAAGCTTGGGCAGCTGCGCGTTACGCACCAAATAAAGATCAACTGAGCTGTGCTGGCAGTCAGATAAATGGTTTATGCGTGTCCGTGGAAATATCGGAAGGGTACAACCATATCGATGGCTATCTCGCTCCTTTTTCTTTTAAGAAAGACAGTAAAAAAATCTTTCAAATGCACTTACCAATTCTGTCCGTAAAAGCGCACTGGTGACGCAGTGCCGTTCTTCAGCAAAGAACCGAAGTCTTCACTGGTTGCTTCTACTGTTTCAAATGTGACCCTCTTCAAATGAGACCATAACTATTCTCAGTAAACGAGAGAGAAAAATCCAGTTTGGAAACCAACAATCCTGTTTCAGCTCAAGCAATGCAAAACGCGAGAAAATTACATTATTATTATCGCTTTAAACAGCAGCTGCTGAAAGACCACACTGATGTATGGCGGGCTGCAGAAGACTCGCTGAAGTTTTGAAGCCCACCGCTCGGAGGTGTGCGCGAAACTTTGAGCAGCAGCTCTACTGAAGGGTGTGAGCTCAGGTTTCGTTTCTGAATTCCCTCGGTCGACAAGTGCCTCTCCCTCCCCTTCTCTCCTTAAAGCAATAGGCGCACTCACTGTAGAGCTTTAAACGCTACTGATGGCCTCTTGTCCCTTTATACTGGACAGAGGACGTGATTTGTTAATAAGATATGAGACTAGGAATTTCCTCGACTCCTATCAGTTCCTTCCTTTCAATTCCTAGATTTAAAAGAATACACTTAAGACAAACGAATGCATCACGCAAGCAATACCGAAGTTCTGTATCCTGCAAGTAACATTGGTCATATTTCTAATACTCATAAAACTCAGAGAATTTAATCAAAAGGTAAGGAAGGAGGAGAGAGAATGAGAAATCTGAAACCCATTAATCAACAAAAAAGCTGTGGGATTCTATGAAATCTGTGATAAGCTAAAAAGTCTTAAAGTGTTTTAAATGAAGACATGAACTAATGACTTTTATGCGAGGTTTGAAACAGCTCATTTTTAGCAGAAGCAGAAAGTGGCCATTGATATATATCACCTGCATCTGACTGTCCAAAAATCATCAACAGCATTCCTGTTGAGGTGATGACAGAAGTGCCCCTAACTGTTCCTTTAAACTGTAAAATTATTTTTATTCCTGTTCCTAAACAAGCGTTCTGCGAGAAAAATAATGACTATTGACCTGTTGACTTAGTAGTAATGAAATTATTTAAAATCAATCTATTGGAAGCAGAAATAAACTGTTCACTAGACCATTTGAGGTGTAAGAGAGGTACAGATGATTCCATCACAGCCACAGTACATTTTATACACTCTACTGATTTTACCTCTTAAGCAGCTCTTTCTAAGTTAAGAAGCTGGAAGAGCCCAAAGTCCACCCTCTAATCATTAAATTGTACCATTTGTTTTTGACCAGCTATAAACAATAGGTCAGCAGTGATGGTAATGGTTAATGGACACAATGCTATTATGCGTAGTGCACATGGTGACATCAATGATACTCATATTTGTTTAGTGAGCTTATTTGCTCATTTGCTTATCTTCAGTGGCTATACAATGCACAGTGCACAATGGCAAGGCATGATAATGCATCTTTTCGCATTTATTAATATAAATGACACACCTGAATGTCTTATTTTCTTCCATATTGGTCATAGCTGTAAACACACCCCTCCAGTTTGACTGGCCTCTTTCTCAAATAATTTAATGTAAGATAAGTCCACATCATTGCAGACAAAGGTCACAGTAAGGATGCAGAGAGAGTACTTGTGAGAAAAATGAGCAGGGCTGCTAAGTTTCACACACAGAGCGTGAAACTCACGCTACATTTCCCTTTTCTTAACTCCCCCCGCCACCGCTGAAACAAAACCAATTCCAAGTAAGAGAAGCTTAAAACTGTATTTCAGGTTGTGACAGCTTAGTTAATTTTTTGAATTAAAATTCCTTAAACACAAAATTAACAAAGCAAACAAATATAAACAAAGCAAAGTAAAAAAATATGTCACAAAGGAAAGCAAAAGCAGGGAAGCACAAAATAAAATGTGGATACTTCTTGAAAATAAAATACACCGTTAAACTTAATAATGAAACAGAAGTAAGAGAACAGAACAAGTACAAAAGCGCAATACACAGAAAAGTTTTACCCACCAACTGACAAGGCAACCAATGACCATCACACGCCCAATGTGTTCTAATCCTAGCCGCACTGAAGTGGCCACTGTTTCTTAAAATAAAAGATGCTTCTTCTATCGTAGCACTTGCTCTTAGGTTTCAACAACAGTCTAAAATTGAAAGCATAGTACTACACATGAATACCATTTGCCTCCATTTTGTGGAATCCACAGAGCATGGCAAAATAGGAAACACCAGCAGTGGTTTAAATACAAAAAAGGCAAACACTTAGGCCTCGTCCACACGGACGTTCAAAATGAACGCGCTCTGAACGCCATAGGCGTTGTTTTGGCGTTTGGTAGCGACGCTTGATCGATGTCAGCAAGGCATTCGACTGGCGTCTGACGCCGTTTAACGCCAGCCTGACGCGCAATCTGTTGTTTCGTGTATTATTTTGACGGCATGCAACGTTTATTTGATGCCATCCGAACACGCAGCCGGCAGAATGCCGGGGCTGAACGCCGCGTGGACGCTTTGATTTGCTTCAATGAGCGGAAAAACGGGCGGCGTTCAATAGGCGCTCACCTGGCGTCACGAACGCCAGATAAACACCTGGTTCAGACGTCCGTGTAAACGAGGCCTTATTATGCACAAATACAAATTTTCTTACAAATACCAAGTGACTAACAACAGGCAGCACCAGCGAGCCTTGTTAAAAGAGTCTACTCTGATCTGGGACATACAGTATATGCGCAAAAATGTTGGGATGCCTGACAGTTACACCAACAGCGATTGCATTTAGTATGGAGTGGGTCTCCCCTTCTTGGAAGGCTTGGAAGATTTTGGAGTTTCTGTGGGAATCTGCTTCCATTCATTTTGTAGAGTATTTATGAAGTCAGGCACTGATGTTGGATGAGAAGGCCTGGCTCAGTCTCCGTTCCAGTTCATTCCCCAAGTTCTTCCACACCGAACTCATCCAGCCGTGTCTTTATGGATCTTGCTTTGTGCACTGGGACACAGTCATGCTGGAATAGAAAAGGTTCTTTCCCAAACACAAAGTCGGAAGCATGGTGTTGTCCAGTATGTGTTGGTGTGCTAAAGCTCTACAATTGCCCTTCATTAGAAATAATATGATACCTGAATGCAATAATTAGGCATTGTTCATATAGTGCAGAGGCAGTCCATGTAATTGCATGATCCACTGCACATGTGGAGGGCATTCATGTTTTTTTTCTTTTAGATTTTCTGTTGCCTGTATCTCTCAAGTATGTTCCTGACCATCTCACTTTACAGAACTTGAGTATGTTTTCAGACATGAAAACATTTTGGAAGATCTCCAGTAACTCTTTCCCATTGAATCATTCTCTATCTCAAACCACTAGATAATCTGTTCTGTTAATTGCTTTCAGCTGAATTCCTGAACTGGAATTTAAATTCCAATTTTGGAAAAAAAAAAAAAGGTCTAAGATACAGTTGACTTGAATGTGGATTCCACTTGTCTGCAGGTTTACCACAGTGATCTTACAGCCTCCACAGAGCTTGTGGTGTGAAGGATGGCCTCATCTTCTCCCTTTGGGGTGATGTTAGTCAATCACAGGCATGTCTTACTTTACACAACTAGACAGTTAACATTCCTTTAGATCTGGCTTCACTAGCTTGAGAGTGTCATTTTTGGGGTGCAGTAATTAAAGAGTATTAGTCTAAAATGAATGGTGTACAGAGTGGCCTGGGGTCATGGGGTTGCTGGGAGGTAGGGCAGGAGGATGAACTTGTAGGATGGTGGGAAAAGGAACAATGGAAGCGAGGGAAAGTCAAAGCTCTGACTTGTGATGGGTAAGCTTCAGCACAGTGTTCAGACTGCCAAAACCTTTTACAGAAACCTGGAGGCAGGGCAGACAACCACCTCCTGTCAGTCAGTGTGAAGTCAGTGCCAGCAATCCAGAGGGTAGCAGTCCTCTACGTAAAGGGTCCTCCAAGCGAGGGAAAGGTGTAATGGGCATAACAAGCAGGAATACTCACAGTGTGTTCCATGTCACTGAGACTTAAACAGGGAGAGGCAGACAAGAGGTAGGTGAAACCAAATGGGATGACCAGAGAAACCAACAGGAGAAGAGAGGATAGGTGTAGCCCAAGCTCAGTAGTCACGCAACTGGGATGGCCAAGGGTGGGCTTGGAAGACGAGACAGTGACATCGGGCTTCCAAATTAACCATCAGTTCATTTTCAAGAAATGTGACAAACACTAGGAAGAAGGTGGTGGTGTGTTTGATGAATTATTTTCTCTAAAGAACAAAAGGTTAACGAAAACAAGAAGAAGCCTTCCATTTATTGTATGTAACACATGATAGAAATAGTTTTAGGATTATACAGCTAAAGGTTAACATTGTGCTATATCATAACCGCACAGCATGAAAACAATGCATTATAGAAAGGTTATACAGACAACAAATATTCTGGCCACATTACCAGATGAATAGATTAGTAAAAATGATAATTAAACATTACTTTGAATATTTTACCATGTTATTAAATATTATTTTTGTTCATTCTTATACAGCCTAAATATTATAGCTTGTACTGCTACACTAAGGGTGAACTTAAACCCTTGTGTCAAATTCTGCCAATACCTTTTATGACACATTGTTGTCACTGGAAATTATTTGCATGTCATACATGCATAATTAATGGATGAAAGATATTCAAAGTGGGTGCTTTGCATTGCCGATGCAAGTCTTTGCGATCTATGATTTCCACTGATATGGATTACAAAAATAATACTAGTGACAAAAACTGGGCAGATGTCAGTTTCAGAAGCGCCAAAAGTTTGTGAACAACTCATCATGAAAGTGAAAATTCTGTCATACATGAATACACCACAGCACACTGTATGAAATTATTCCTCTGCATTTAACCAATTCACCATGGAAAGTAGTGGGCAGCCAGGAACACAGTGCCTGGGGAGCAGTGTGTGGGCACAGTACCTTGCTCAGGGCACCTCAGAGGTGCTTAGCAGGAATCGAAACCATGACTGCCCCTATGTCCCCCCTATATTAGCATGCTGGACTTCCCATTCCAAAACCATAGATAATATTACGAGGTTGCCCATGCCTGCATTCTGTCGTCCTTTACGTTTCAGCATGATATTAGTCAAGCACATGCATCCCTTTGTTCAGTGCACAAAACCAGACAGTTAGCATTCCTTTATATCAGGTCATTTTCAGGATAGTGGCAAACACTAGAACGTAGGTGTTAGGTGTGTGATGGATTTTTTCTCTAAGGAAACAAAACAAAAATAGACATGGTTAGACGGTTATTGTGTTGTCCCATACACAGCAGAAAACTACATTTAAGAACATCCCACTTTTGACAGGCTGGCCAAAATCGAATGTTGCCAGTTGCTTTTGCATAATTTATCAGAAATGTGAGGGAGACTAAATGGGAATTCGGCATCTTGGCACCTGGTTTTGAGTGAAATCGATGATGAGTCATTCCTCAGAAGACATGGCAAGAGCTGTGTAGTCAGTAAAAAGATCAGGAATCACACCTCACTGTCGAATTTCAAAAAAGGGGTATTTGGACCAGAATGACATTGATAACATGTCTTTTCAGAGCAAGAACACAGTGGTCACATCCAAAATTTTTAACATATTACAACATGAGGACCAAGCAATTGACAACTTTTACTTCAGCCAATGTCTTAAAGGATTATAACAGAATCCCTGGCAGACCATGTAGTGATTAAGTCAGACAAGGCCCAGCATTCATCTTAGTTTGCATTGTACTCGGAACACATAACATGTTACATTTTCACAGTGACAAGGAATTCTTGGATCTTGTCAGATTCTTTGTCAAATTTTCTCCCGTTTCTCCCATTATGTAAAGTTCCTCCAGTAGATGCAAAATAAAGATGTTAATGTGTTGTCTATGACTGACTGTGAGAGTGATTTCACAGGACTTCGATGAATAAAGCATTGTTATGAGAAACAGAAGGTTGAAGCCAGAGCTCTTTTCCCAGCCATTTCTCAATTTGTGGGATTTCCAGCCCTTTTTTTGCACACTATGGTTTTATAGCGTCTTTGTCCATCTGTTATCTGTTACATCAGACTGTAGTAACAGCAACTACAGCCACACAAAGTCCCATTGTTTTTCTCTTTTCCTTTATGCTTTTTTTATTCGCCTCATTCAGAAAATCAATACTCATCTCATACAATTACAACCAAGTCTTTTTAAGAAAGCTGTGGCTTTTTTAAGTAACTTGACCTAAAAATGATGTCCATCTAGCAGAATTTTGGATTATTTTTATGTGTTTAAGTAATATGTATGCAAGTGCGTTTATATATGCACTTTATAATTTGTATGTATTTCCTGCATTGTAGATTGTGAGGACATTTTGGAACTGTCGATTTTATCTGACGATAAAATCAGATAAAACCTAGGGTTACTTTTGGACAGCACCACTTTAGAGTGCTGTTTTGGAGTAAAGAAGGTCCAAAGTCATAAAAGCGATCATAGTGGTACTATTGTGCAAGACCTCTGGAAATGAACTACAGCAAGAACTTGATCAGTCACAACATTAAAAACACTGATAGATTAAATGAATAAAAGTGAGGATCCTCAAAGTTGATATGTCAGAACAGCAACAAAGGGGAAAGTGACTTTATCAAAGGACAAATTAGAATGGCTAGAGTACTGAGCCAGAGCATCTCCAAAGCAGCTGGTCTTGATGAGTTCCTGGTGTGCAGTGGTCAGTACCTACCAAAAGTGGTCCAAGAAAGGACGACTGGTGAATCTGACACATGGGCACCCTTGACCCTTGGCTGTGACAGAACGGTGTAAGAACATACACAGTGCATTGCATTTGTTGCGTGAGTGACTGCATAGCTACAGACCAGTCAGAGTGCCCATGCTGACCACTACTGAAAGGACTACAATAGGCACATGAGCATTAGAATGGGCCATAGAACAATTGGAGACGGTGGTCTTGTCTGATAAATCACGTTTTATTTTACAGGATGCAGTATGGCAAGAATTTAAGCCAAGTGTGATGCTTTGGGCAATGTTCCTCTGGGAAACCATGGGTCCTGGCATTCGGGCTAGTGTTACTTTGACCAAGTACACTCCTTCATGGCAGTGGATGTCCTTAGGCAGGATAATGCAGCCTGGCACACAGCAAGAAAATGTTCAGAGATGATTAGTGGATCATGAAAAAAAGAGAGTTCCCAGATCCCCAGATCTCAATCAGATCAAGCATCTTTGTTGCTCTGCACACCTTCAGGGGTCTTGTGGAGTCCATGCTTTGATGTTTCAGAGCTGTTTTGGCAATGCAACTGGGATCTACACATTATTAGGCAGGTGGTTTTAAGGTTATGACTGATTGTTGTATATTGAAAGTCAGATGTACTGAAATTGTCATCCTGATTAAACTTCTAATGCTATTACGTAATATGTCTTACAGTAACATGTGTTACAGTATCTTGCTTGTAGTTTTTTGTTGTGAATTGCTCACGTTCAATAAATGAATAAAAAGACAATGTTCAAAAAGAACATACAGGCCAGAGTTCAGACTTTTGTGCTCTAGCTAGAGTGGAGTGAGAGCGACATGCTGAATTTGTATTCAGTAACCCCTTAGTTTTATGCGGATCAGCACTCATGGATTCAGTCTAACGCTGATTTTTTTCTGAGAACCAAAGTGTATTACCGCCGCCAGTTCAGCGGAAAAGTTGTCAACTGCCATAAAAATAAGATGAGACCCGCTGCAGCATGTAGCATGACTGTTCTGTGTCTTGTGTTTTAACTCACCCACATTTTCAACGGTTATCTCAGTTTATTTAGTGTTAGTAAGCTGTGCCCTGTCTAAACATGTAGGTAGAGAGAGTTACTTCAATGTTTCTTTTGTGTACGAGTCTTTGTTTTGGCACGCTGCTAATGCTAATGTTTTTTAAGCAATAACATTTTCTGATTTTGATTATTTACCTTTACATTTTCATTAAGGGTACATGAAGTCCTGGGTAGACATCAGTGACACACACACTCTCCTCTCCTGCCTAGCAACTGCTGCTTATTGTGGCTGGTCTGCCTTCATGAGGCCAGCATCTGTGGCACCTGTTCGCAAAGTGCAGAACACTGATATTCCATTACAGACCTTTATGCATGGCCCTGAACTGCAGCCACAGAGTTCCGCTAAGTTGCTTTAATGTGCCGCGCTGGGAAATTAAAAGCATCTAAATGGATTTGCACTTGGGTACCACAAAAGGGTACGTATCCAGACTCCAAATGACTGCCCTCCATCTTAGACAGTGTCTTTTGTCGATCAATGAAAACCAGTAAACACTAGGAATGCTTGCCTAAACCTGATGGGATCTGTTTTTTGGGCTAGGTTCAAACATTATTTGCCAAAATGTGTCATGCTTGGGTTTGGTTCAAATTCACATCTGGGTTCTCACAGCCCATCTCTTGTTTTTAATAGATTTCACCTCCTAGTTTGGTTTTCTTCTTACTTTATTCTTCCTCCAAATGTTCACTACCTAAAAGTTGGCATGCTAGAGCAGTCAACTCATGTTGTGAGAAAATGTCTGTGAGAAAATAGATGTGCTGCAAATTCAAAAACAAATCAAATCAGAAGATAACAGTTTCGTTCAGTATACAGGAAGTTTGTAATCCATTTGTTTGGCCATTCAGTGTGTCGTATGTGTAAAAGTAGAGCTTTAGGATTAAGGTACATGCCACCCGCCCACACACACACACACACTTTTTTGTTTTGGCATATTTTGTTATAGCAAGAGACTGAACTGGAGCACACTGATCATGGAGATTTTGGTCAGAGTCCGCTTAGCTGTGGTGTTGGCAGCGTAGCTCAGCTTGCAGACGATGACCAGCACTGCAGTTACAACCACCTTCAGCTCAGGAGCACCATCCATCTATCCACCATGCTATTCTCCAATCTACCCTGCTCCACAAAGTTTGTAATATCAGTAAAGAAGGAAAATGTATGTATTAGTTTCGGTAATGGATGACCTTCCGCTGTCATTATTTAGTTCACTAAATGAACAAACTTTATTTTGAGGATTATTGTAGAGATAAACACTTTAATTCAATGACTTGCAATTAACAGCATTTTATGTGGGTATGAAAATACAGATTCACCTGGTGCTGCAGTTCGTGGGATGAAATGTTACTGATGAACATGAATAGTAGGGTTTATAATAAAGACGGTCTTTTCCCCTCACAAAGTACATTTAGAGATTTGGGAGTATTCTGTACCAGCAGATTGCTATTTCTCAGACATTACTAACTCATTACTAACCCTAGATTGCTAAAATAAGAAGGAACTTAATCCGGAAAGCTAAATCCTGTTGATACTTAATGATGCATTGCCCTTACTGGAAACTGAATGTTTGCATGTCACTCATGCATAAGTAATACAGTCTTACAGATATAAGTCTTACAGATGTTTACAACTTTGCAATTGCAAGATTTTCTGATGAATAATTTCTGCTAATTTGGATGACACTAATTAACCATCAGCAAAAATATGTGTTTTCCCATTCTAATGCATCACTTTAGAGAACACTGCTCCAGAGTCCAGTGGCGCCGTGGTTTACGCCACTGTAGCTGATGCTTACTCACAATACTTTTTAAATTTACATGTCCATTTCTGTGGTAGGCACTGTTTGTGTATCAATACAAAATAAAGATAGCGGTTAGGGTTAGGTTTAGGGTGCCCATGCTGCCCATGACACCAGAAGGATTCGTGCAGCTGCTCTGATGTTCTAGATGTTTCAATATGACATGACCCTGTCCGTTCACAATGACCTGTGTCAGCACCCAGCAGGATGACAGAGCAGAACCTGAGAAGGTGCCACAATCTGGAGGCTTTTATCAGAGTGTAATTAGAGCCATCAGACCTGGGTGATGATTCAATGCATCAGTGAATCAGACTTTATTCATATCCAAAGATGACTGGAGTTAAGATTGAATGTGTGCAGCTGGCAGTTAAACGTCAACTTTTGAGTAGTTTGAGAGAAACTAGGCTTTGATACCAACAAATGAGAGTCAGATCAATATGTAACAGACCTCATTTTATTGTATACGATAAGCTTATACAATTTTGTACCTTATTTGAACAAACTCTGTGGTTTTAGAACAAGACCATATGATAGTCATTAGTCACTGTAGATTTTTGGGGTTTGTGGAAAAGTTAGACACAGTCTGAAAACACAAACCCCACAGGCACCATTTCAGATTTATTGCGTCCGCTTAGTTCCTGGGTGCGGCTTGTGTTCAATCGGTTTAGTAGTGAATTTCACAATCGCTATTCTGAAACAAATACAGTGTACACCATTTCTTCACAATAAATAAAACTGAATCTGACATTAGCAAAGTAAAAACCTGCCAATAGAGATTTTATTAGCCTCCCTCTGAAATAGAGAGTTCACCTGTGAATTCTATTAAAAAGATTTTGCCAAATTGCTTGTTTCTCTGCATTGTATGCGTCCATTAAGTTCCCAAAGGCTGGAAAAAATGTGTAAACTTACTGTCTGGCACATAATTTATCCCTTATTACAGGCATATTACATCATTAGGCTGATTTACTAAATGTGAACACTGTGCAATAAGACTACCCTTATAGATGTATAAATGTTTTAGAATTAGGTTGTTTTCTAGGACGTTGACGGTTTATAAAGCATTAATAAGCAGCAAAATTGCCAATTGCTTACCTTTGTTAACATGCTACAATCATCAAAACACCAGATCTTGAAAAAACGTGTGTCTGCATCAATGTATGTCAACTGTTACAACTTGTTTTTTAACTGCTTATTAATTATTGATAAAGTGGCACCCTTCAGTCCAAAACAACGTATGCTATGCTATGCAGAACATATGCTGTCAGAAATTTCTGAGCAATATTGACTTTTTAGCAGACAAAATTCCTCCAGTTTTTGTGCTTACCTGGTTAAATACGTATCATATGTCACACCAGGAAGTTTGTGTTGGGCAAATATTAGCCAACCTCAATGAGTCATTAGTTCAAACAGTGTGAATAATTCAAGTATGAATGGTTTAACGCAAACTTTGGAGCCAAAGGCAGCATTAATAAGTCCTGTGGTGTTCGACATGATCTGTATGGTAGAAAGTGAGAAGATATGAGGCAGAAACGATCAGCGACATTTCTTTAGATAATTCTGTGGACAGTGCTGTAATTCCATTGATCCAGTCAGTCATAATACCAAAACTCCTCATGCTGAAAAAACAAGTCTGACGCAGCAAGGCATGGACTCCAAAAGGTATCTGATGTCATGTTTCATCCTCGAACTATGTTTGCGGTGTGTGCATTATCCTGCTAAAAGAGGCCACAGCCTTGAGGGAATACTGTTGCTGTGTAGGGGCTCTGCAACAAGGAAGGTGGTACATGTCAAAATAACATCTACATGAAAGCTAGGACCCAATGTTTCCCAGCATTGCTTATATCTGTGAAATTGGCTATATATAATCCTTGACTTGGTACATTTAGAATAGGTTCTTCAAACTTAAAAAATAGGTTCCTCACATTCACACAGCTACTTTACAGGAATGTCTTACCAAAAATGTCCTCTAGTAAACCATAATGTGAAAGGTCTTTTAATCGTTAACTTTACTTCCTTCTAGTCTTCCACAGAATAGGATAGCTGATTATTTATTTGGTTACCATCCTAGCATTATAAAGTCTGAACAATATGCAAAAAAATAACAGCGGGCACTATTAGCTGTTTGTTGCTGTTTCTGTCCTGTTTAGTAAAGCCTCTCCCCCTATCCCAACTAGGCCTCTGGCCTTGTCTGACTTTAGTTCCTAAGTCCCTACTTGTAGCTCCTTGCCAACCATGCAGACCTAAATAGACTCTTGGTATAATGCAGTGTGGTGCGCTCATAAAAGCGGAGCTGTCCCTGTGAGGCTCACTCGCAGCAGCTGGGTCAGGTGGAGTTACTGCTAAAGAGCAGCCTTTGCGTCAAGGGGTCTGGTTGGAGGATTCCACGAATGGGTTTTTGGCGAATCGTAATCTATGGGATTCCCATGGGGAAGCCTTGAACTAAAATGCTATTTCAAATATATGAAGTCCAACCTGTGGCTGCTTGAAAACAAAAGGTGCAAGCTTTGTGAATTCTTCACTAATACAGCTGGATTTATCGTGTTTATGACTTTGTTTGGCTTATAATTCAGTTGTGCAGGAAACAGCAGTGCCTGGCACAGTCACTGGAACAGACATGAGGCGACAAACTTCAGAGTATGAATTTGGTAAGCAAATAAGAATAGACCCTTGGCAGAGGAAATTGAGCTGTAAACCCTTGTATGCAAGTCCAGATTTTCAGTTCCCCTCTCATAAAACTTGACTTGATTATTAGCTTCTTTTTGGTTACTGTATAATGATAGTAGTTTCTGAATAAGCAATATTTCAATCAGTAACTAAATAAAAAATCTAGAGTTAAATGAATTATCTATGAGCAAATTTGTTGGATAGCTCATTAAACTTTCCAGTTTGCAAAGTTACAAATGCAGTGCATCACCTACAGTGATCAGTGCTGGATAAGAAATGCCAGGCCGTCGGTTCATAGAAACACATACAGACATTTCATGGACTGTCACCAGTGCAAGCCGTGCAGAGATAATAATGCACAGATGTGAACGAGGATTTTTCACATACAGGAGCTAACGCTTCAAAAAAATTTTGCCTTTTTGTTATGCTGACGAACCACCTTCCTCTCCAAAATCATCACGATGCGCACTAAGTAACGGCTGATCCCAGTTTAATTCTGATACTACTGATTGGTAAAAGCTGTGTTCATGGCTTTAATTGGAAAAATAAATACTCAGCAAAAAGTCCTTCGTAGGCATATTTTCCCATTAGTACTGCTGCAGTTACACAAGGAAGACAACTGAGAAAGCCAACAGTAACAGCAAGTGTTTTTTGTATGTGTTCTTTCCATTAACAGCAGTGAATCTCAGGCACAATAAAGAGCAGTTGGCTCTACTGGGCAGTGCATCATAGATCAAGGTTGGGTATAGACAAACGGAGTGTATGTTTGAAGCAGTAACGTGTGTGCCTGTAGGCGACACTTGCAAAAATGACAAACACAGCTGGCGTTCTCCTATGAGTCCCAGGGAGAGATGAAAGCTCAAAGGGAAGTGTTATTGAGTGAGCATGGCAGCTGCTCTTTGCTCCCTAGAGGAGATTTGCTGCAAACTTAGCCTATGCTTCAGTCCCATTGCAAAGAGTCAGTGAGATGTTATTTCAATAAAGAAAATTATAAGCTGGATCTCTCGGGTGGCAGCAGTAAACAAGTTTCTGTACGGTTGAGGTGAAACCACACAAACACGCTCCCTCCGGACCTCTGCGCTCTACACGCAACCTTTCAAGCACATCTTAGCTCTTCACACAGGTGGCTCTCAGGGTCCATCTCCCGGGTGAGGGGTAAATTTAGGGTCCGTGCAAATCCCCCCTTCCCCACATTTGCTCTCTCGCAGCACTGTCAGTCAGCATTGCAGGCTGTTAACGGTCTCGCTTATGGTTAGCGGTCCAGCATATCACTGGTAATTCGAGATAAGGAGTGAGACATGGGCCAATGGAGTAAGTCCAGCCCTGATTGGATTTCCATCATAAAATGCATCGAAGGTGCTGTTTTTTTTTTTCTTCTGTTATGGTAGGCCTTACATCTTACGGTAAATAAAATGAATGGTTCCTGGTTTGTACTGCTAAAATTAATTTGTTTTAGTTGAAATGAGTCAACATATTTGGGAGAATCTGTTTTCCGACCAGTTCTTTCATCATGACTACAGCTATCATGAAAGTAAAACTTAAAACTGAAATTTGTTGTGGATCATTTTTTGTTTATATTCATGCAGTTTGTGTCAGCAATGTTGGGTGAATAATCTTTGCTTGTTGATTCCCGTTCATTTATTGCTCTAACTCTAACTCTCCATCTCTTTAGCTGTAATATAATATCAGCAATCAACGTGTGTAGATTGTTATTTATGTGAGTGTCATGAACTCTAGACCTTGGCTGCATGTGTGAGCTTCCAGGTCCAGGTGTCAGTTTACAGCAGGTCTCCTTCAGGCCGTGTGTCACTGATGCTAATAAATCTCATTTGTAGCACAGCATGACACTTATTACACATATATGTGTCCAGAATTGGCCTCCTTGAGGCTCTCTGTCGGTTATTTGGTCACATTAAATGTAACATCCTTCTCTTCCCGAAAACATAGTTCACAGTTAAAAAACAGTTCAACATCTCATCCCACCCCTCCTGCATTAGCTCCTGTACTAAACAGCATATACTAATCACAGACTGTTTGTTAGACTGATAATGTTTTATATTATTGCTACTGTCTGTAATAGCTGCCTATTGCTTGCACTACACTGTGTACATATAATTGATGCAGTTCACATTCTTATACATTTGACTATTTGTCTTAGTCTTGTTGTTTGTATGTTTGGGCAACAGTATAACAATACTTTGAGGCATTTTCAGGATGTTTAATGAACATAATAATATTCAGTTTTTTGAAGTACTGACACATACAACAAACAAAGACTATGAGTGCAATCATTTTGTTTAGTGCATCCCACCCTGCACCACACTAAATTCTGTTTAGCAGCCCTAATTTATAATTAAATATGCTCAGAAAAGCCTGTTGCGGTGTAACATGACATCATTTATTTATCACGATAACAAATATAGTCATTTTGCCCACAGTTCTTTTTATTCGTTGCATTGTAGTTGATCTTGTGCTTTGAATTGGCCTAAACTGTAATTACGGCTAACATGTTTTGGCCACTTGTACTACGTGGTCTAGTAAACACTGACCATGTCTGATGAGTCATGCCTTGTGAGCCCTGAGGGATGGGTGGCAAGAGAATGACAGAAGTTTTTCTTGATTTTTATCTCGACGTAAATAGTAAAGTGGATTTGTTTAGAAACTCCTTATGTAAATACATAAAAAACCTTCAAGTTACAAAACAAGCAAATGAGCAGGATCTTTGCTGTTCAGAGATTAAATGGAAAGAGGAATACTCTGGATTAATTTACGTTTCAGGTGCATCACCATTATAGCCAGTAAAACAGCAGGACACAAATGAAACAAAGCCTTAGCAGAATCACCAAAGCTCAGAATAATAAATAAATAATATTCTATTTAGGCAACCTTTTGCTAAATGACAACAAATAGGGCACAGATGTCTTAAACAATAGTTGGCATAGATTTCTTTCCACAGCAATATGGCCTTCAAATTTGGAAGCAAATTTGCATCAAGTGTTCTGCCATGGATTTTCCCCTCTCTCACTCGCTCTCTTACTCTCGCTCTCACTCTTAATCCGAGATACAGAACAGTTGTTTCATTCAGGAGCTTCAAAAGGGGAATCCAGTTTGAAACCACAATGAGTCACTCCTCGAGTCTCAGGCCCAGCCTCCGTCGCCATGCTCTGAGAAAGGCAGCATCTTGGGCAGAGCCATAGGAGCCAGAGCAATAATAAGGATGAGAGGATAGCGAGAATGAAAACAGTCCATTGTAGAGTTTCTCTGGATTTGGGTGCTCTGAGAGCTGAGATTGGCTTGAATGACCTAAATCTCCAAGTCAATTTGTATGAAGTGAAGTTGTGATGGTTGGCCGCTGACACTAGCGTTTTTTAAAAGCAATGTCCAGCAATTTAGCTTGGGGTGTTGACCAATTGACATAGTTGTGGTGCGACATGTGTAGCTTTAGGAACAGGCTGTTCCTGGCACTGTTGCAGTGGGGCGGGGTAAGATGGGGGCCCGGGCACACGCTGCTTCCTCTCTAGACTGTTCCAGCTGCCTGGGCCTTTAGAGCCAGAGAGACCCACAGAGCAAAAACCATAGAGCTGCTATGAATCAGTGCTATATTGCATAAGACAAGATCCGATGAGAGTAGAAACTCGGAGAGGCCGAGAGTCTAACCTCAGACACAAAACAGATTTTTTCTTTAAGATTTACAAAACCACAAGTAGGCTGAGATTGTATGTAATTTGATGGCATCTACTACAATAGCAACATGAGTCCAGTGCTGTTCCTATACATTGTAAGCTAAGAAGGGATTCAGCTGGAAGGCACCTTCACCTCTGAACATGTGATATTATATATTGTCATTTCTAAAATAATATTATTGAAAAAGAATGAAGTTTTTGCAGCTACGCAGTTCTGGACCCTTGGCCCATTCGCCATGAATTGTCCATGAAAAGGGCAGCTGAAACTTTTGAGTGACATAAATGAGTTACGGGTTGATATGACTGCAATGATGTACTGTATTCTGCTGAACAACTTGATTTAATCATCATAAATGGCAGTGTGAAAACTTAATCAGCCATTGAAAAAAAGGAATAATTGCACTTTGTTACTATTATTTTGGGAGATACACACTACTCATTATTGAAGTTTTACTGAAGATTACTGAACTGAAATACTTTTTACCTGGATAAATAACAGATGCCTATAAATGTTTACTTTTATCTAATTGCTTATACACATAATAATAATACTTCTTTATTTTCAAGATTTTCAAGCGTGTGACTGTTAAGGTCATAGCTGTATTTCAAGGAAGGTGGGATCTCTGTAGCACTGTCCTGTGAAGGATCCTACTTTTTTGTGCCATTTATCAAATGGTCCAACATTTGGCATGTAATTGGAAAGAAGTCGCCATAAAATTTCACAAAGTTTGTGTCATTTATAGTAACCTGGAACGCCACGAATTCATGATGTGAATAATGTAATGTTTCAGGCAGAGCACTCGTTTGTTTGTAATTAAGTGCTATCTTGTAAGCTAACATCTCACTGAAAGCATCATTATTGTCCTGTATTCAGTTGACACCCTCATAAACAAAACTAAAGAAATTAGGTACTTAATCTGTTGCTTTTACTGGCTTTTTTAAACATCATGGTTTCATCCAGCATTTCTTTTAAATATTTTTCGGTTCACTCAGGTGCAAAGTATTCTGGACAACAGAAGACCATAAAGGACACTAGTAGCGTCTCCAAAAATCACCAGATTGTTGGTTATATTTCTCAGTTGCGTCAAAAGGATCCTTATGATTAAAACAGGCTTCAATGATGTAGCAGGCTATGCAGCCCACTTGGACCACAGTCTAGCTTTTAGAACCCAGCCTATATGTATGGACATAAAGTTCAACCTAACCAAAGGTGTGCAATTCATATTTAGGTTTACTTTTAATCTTACAAACATTAAAGACATATAAGTGGACTTGCTAGCTTAAGGGAACAAGTTTACTTTAATGTGGTAATTAGATGTTTTAGCATTGACTTTTTACTTTTATAGACCCTGATGTGTTTAAATGCAGATTGTGAATTTGCCTACATACATACAACCAAGTGTCATTTTGATACATACAATCACTTAAGTATTATTTCTCTGTACTTGAACTTAACATGACACATAGTTTGAGTTTCATGGACATGGATTAAGCCTAAATCTTGGATTCAGGAGCGTTAGAGAATCGCTCTTTACTTGCAATGGATTATTTTTTGGTTTAGACTGACCCAGAGTGTACCATGTGACCATGACCGCATGGTTAGCAGTCACTTCGCCGTGATCTCAGAACACTTTGTAAGCATAAGTAAGGCTATGTTAGTGAGCGGCTTATGAACTTGTTTACTAAACAGGCTGCTCCCTGGAGTATTAGAATGCTCCACAGTGGCACACAGTGGAAAGCTGCCTTGCAGGGGTGGATGTGTACTACAGAGGTGTTGACTGAAGGGCATTCAAAAGAGTCACAGTTTCCAACTGAAAGCTGGCTGGTATTCCCTGGGCACACTTTAAAAGAGGGACTGTATTGCTCAGTATAACCGAAGTCAGATGCCTGTTGCTATCAAGAAGGGCCTGACTCACTGAACCACAATGTCACTGAGTAAAAAACAAAGCACTAAAACGATATGATGAGATTCACCATTTGGGCTGCATTTTAATGCTAAAGCCTACCAAAGTGGATAAATAGAACATCTAGACTGACTCATTTTGTTGGAATCAGCCACTGCAGACTTTTTCAGCGCACTATGTTCTGTGCAGAATCAAAAGCATGTGGCTAAACACCATTTATGAATAGTTTGCAGGATCTGGGAATAGTTTCCAAAAAGAACTCTTAAGCATTAAGAGTACACCCTACAGCCACAGGATGCTTTAAAAGTACACTCCATGTCCATATGATGCACTAAGAGGATGCACAATTGCTATAGGAAGCATTAACAGTATGCTCTACGACCATATGATACATGCTCTACAGCAACAGCATGCATTAAGATTATGCTCTATAGCCATAGGATGGGTTAGAGTAGGCTCTATAGTCATATCATGCATTATGAGAATGCTCTATAGCCAAAGGATGGATTAAGAGTATTCTGTATAGCCACAAGATACATTAAAAGTACTCTGTATAGCCATAGGATGGACTGAGGGTACTCTGTATAGCAACAGGATGCATTAAAATACACCTTACAGCCATAGGATGCATTAAGAGGATGAAACTGAGGTGTTTACATTGGTATACTGTGATCAGTGAACGGTGATATTTGTGCTATAGTGCTTTAAGGAATAACACCACTAAATGCCAATAAAACATGCAAAAAGTACATAATGCTCATGTTTGGCATAAGTGAAGGCTACTGAGTTCCATGTCTTTGCTCACATATTTTAGCTTCTACAGCAGTTTGCCTTGTGCTGCAGTTGTAAACATAATTTGCTGTGTTCGGAAGTGTTGGCAGTGGATCGGTAATTGACACTGTGAAACTGACTGCGTTAACTTGTACATGTGCCGAAGGGGCTGAGAATTTAAAGTGGACTAAAGAGGTTTGTAACGTAAGAAAACAGTCCAGCAGTGGAACTTGCACAAGAAAATGTTCAAATAAAGTACCTAAAAATATGGGCTCTCATGAACCATAAAGAAAGAACAACGGCACCAGTTGTGGTTCTGTTCCCTGTTTTCTTTACAGAGCCATAACTGCCTCTGAGGGAAACCCAGCACCCGTCACAGTTACTACCATGAAATCCAAAAAAGTTCATGTGAAATAGTAGGAAGAATAGTATAGGTTGAGATCCCCCATACAAAGTGGCATGAAATCAGAATGGTTCCTATTTAAAATGCCCTCCTAAAGACAAGAAGCACTATAATCACTCGCATGCCTAAGCACAGGGAAGAAAGTGTGTTTGTTTGTGTGCGTGTGTGTGTGTATGTGTATGCACTATTGACACTCTATACTGACACAAGAGGAGGAGAAATTTCAAACGCTGAATGTGCTTTAAGGAAAATAGAATGAAGTTACTTGAACTACTGAAAGCAAAGGTTAACGAAAGTTTTATGCAAAAATGTATTCTACACTTCTATAAGGATTCGCAGTGTGTCAGTTTACTATTGATTTACAACTGAGACACCATTTGAAAACCCAGTTATGCAACAGATGAGACATCAACATTTTTTGCTCTTTTTAATGTGCTCCTTTGGTCCTGCAGATATAGCCAAAACCCAACTCTGGCAGCAACATCCAAAAAGCCCATCTGGATTTCATTGCTGGCCACATTTGGTTACTTAACCGAAAATAATCATTTCCCTAAAGCCTCTCACTGTAGCTGGAACTCATGCTCTAAGTCTCACAAGGTAGTCATTTCTATCATATTCCTGTATAAAATAAAAATCCTCAGTTTACATTCAAAGCTTGATTATGAGCAAATTTGACAGTTGCTAAAACGATGGGCCTTTATGTTACGGTTTATGTTAAACATGGGGGTTCACGCTGCTGTAAAGCATCAGTGGTGGCCAGTGGTCAAACACCTCCACTTTTTTTTTTTGCTTTTGTGATGTCCGGGCCTCGCCCTCCATGCCTCCTCATCCTCATGCTGGGTTGCTAAGCAACGTGGCCTAACATAAACCCTACACAAGGACAAGGGGGCGTGGTGGGTGAGGCCGGACATCACAGCTTTTTTTGTGGCAATACATACATTTTCCTGCATTTTAGTGCTAAATAATTAATAAACATATCATTAACTGATACTGTAACATAAATAGTAATTCAGCTACATTTCCATACATAAAATAACTATAAATGTTTTGGTACTGTGAAGAGAAACACAACAAAAGAGTGTCTTGGGATGGTGAAATACCGCTGTACTCCGAGGCAGGAGGTATGAAAGTAGCCAATCCAGGAAACAATATTTTATGTCTCCTTGCTTCTGATTGGTTGCTGCCTATTACAGTAGAGTCTATACAGGGGTAACATCAGTATTTTACATTTTGGCACTGCATGTGTTCAGTGTGAACTGTACTGTACACTACGAATACAAGTTTACCATCACATTTTATTTAAAGGTAATGTATTAAGCAGAGTTTAAAATGAATTAAAGTGTTTTGGGAGTATATTTAGGGGCATATTTAGAGTTTATACTATAAAAAATAGGCATTTTTGACTTTTTTTCCCACATCTATTCACAATATGTAGGTGCACTTGGAACATAACCCCACAATAAGCGGGGCTCAACTGCACCTCAGATCCCACTTCTTCACCTCTACAGAGGTTAAACTGAAAGAAAACACAGAACATCCTCTGCTTTTTGGAAGGAGAAGACACCTTTCATTCACTTTTGCATATGACAGTGTTTTCAAATGCCAAAACAAGTGATCTCACTTTTTTACTATTTAAAATAGTGCCAGGGAAAACAGTTGGTTTGAATAGACCCACTGTTCTGCTTTAACCTGTGTTCCATCACGACCGGGTGATTCTAGGTCCAGGTCGTTCCTATTGCTTTTGGTTGCCCCCCAAAGTAAAAGAGTGTTACCTAAATTCCTTGCTAACACCTCTCACACAGCATCTCAAAAAGTCATTCAAGCTTTCAGACCAATACACACACTATCTCTCTCTTTCACACACACACACACACACACACACACACACACACACATTCTTGGTGCACACCGTATTTTGACAGATCTAGTTTTAAAAGCAAGCACTCCTAATTTCCAGTTGACGTCTCCATCCCTGGCGTGAAGTATGCCAGAGGAGAAAGGAAGGTGGCTGTGGTGAAAATGCGGAACTCCAAGTGCCCGGCTTTCCAAAATAGCAGCACAGACAAACAACACCACTGTGAGCACAGGGAGGGAGACTCTAGAATGTCTCTCATAAAATGTCCTTAAGCCGTGGATGAGGACTCGACACCAAGTTCAATCAGAGGCCAAATATCTTTCTTCTCGTCCATACTTATCACTCTCCGTTCCAATATAATCAGCTCCTTAGCTCAGCCATGAGCCGTCCAACGTCAGCATGCCGACGGTCTATTTGTGCACACCACTTTTTAATTAAGAAATTCTTCACAAGACATCAAAAAAATTCTGTCAATCAGCTGCAGCAACAATGTAGCACGAAGTGTGTGATAAGCTTCATGACCGGTAAACTAATGAATGAAAATTGTGAGAGAGCAAATATATGCAGTTTTTTTTTTTTTTACCATTTCCATTGAGACTAAATTCATAAAACATTTTGTCCAGTTACTTCATACAATATTTAATAGTTAGCACATTTTGGCCATCTTTACTAAGCTTTTAAACAGGGGTTCTTCAAGGCTTACTTACAGTCAGTGGAATCATGACTGCTCAAATGGGGCTTTGCATGGTTAAGTGGTCTCTTCTCTGTGATGGAAAAACTGTATATTCCAAATGTATCATTTTTTGATCATTCTGATAAGTTGCAAAGTAACAGAGCTAGTGGTGCTATATAAATACATATATACATATTATGTAGGTATTTATTACCAACATTATATTATATATTTAATATATATGTAATAGCGGTATCTAAGTACTGACAGTATAGTCAAATGCTTATAGTCAGCATGATAATGATAAATATTGTCATATTGCCCAGCTCTAATATAGGCACTGTATACACTGGCAGTGTCTTGGAGACAGACTTTTATTAGTATTGTATGCAGAGATGCTTGGCTATGTATCAGACCATTGCATTGTCTAAATGCCCCTTGGGGTGCATCTGCTGCTGAATTCAGATGTGTATGTCCTCTAGAGGTGAGTGAAGATTGGCTTAAAGCTATGCTTCCCATAGCCTGCTAAGCAACAGATGAAGACCACATGGCCTAGACTTTTGAATCTCATCTGCCTGTTTCCCCCATGGCATGAGCAAGCAGAGGGCAAAACAATCCTCTTTTGTAAAGAAGATCTTGTTCAAATCCTAGTAAAAATTCAAATAACTTCAATTAGCTCGACTCCACAAGGAGCAAGCAGACAGCTGGGCAAAAGGTGGTTCCCCTAAACAGTTTATAGCACAACAAAATGCAGACAGGCATTTGTTTTAAGATTGGGGCTTGATATTTAAGTGCACTAAACTGGGCTTCATTACTAAGTGCCTTTGATATCGCAAGTATCTTTTGATGTCAGAATCCTTGTTTGGCAGTGTGCATCCATCTCTTCTAGTGTTCACTTCCCTCTAAGAGAAAACACATAGACTCACTGAGTGAGTGTATCTTTGTTGAAAGGCATGACTACTGGACAGAAAAAGGGACAAATCAGGCTGAGGTACATATGCCCTGTGCTGAGGGGTCCATCTACTATTTCATGCTCTGTTTAGTACCACTAACCCAAGCTACTTTTAAAGGTCTGAGTCATTCTGGAGATGAGACATGCTCACTCACGGAGTAAATCAGTTACAAAAGCCAGCAGAATTCGGTTCACATCATACCTTTCTGTAGCCAATCTCAACATTTAACAGCACTGCATGCCAAGAATCAGCAGCTTTTTACTAGTCTGGCAAAAGTGTTCACAGAACTGGCTCTGAACTGCAAAAGCTTGATTTAAAGGCTGAATGTGCTCAGGACTTTCTTACATAACTCTGGAGTTAAGATATCTTGAACTCTTCACATTAACAATGCCAAAAACAGTTCTTTAGAGAAATGACAAAGAAGAACCATGTTTGGTTCCCCACATCAAAGGTTCTTAACTTTTTCAGCCAGGGAACTCATTTAGTTCCTTAGACCCCACCCTTAAAGTCTACAAATGTTAGATTCATTAGGTACGCACATAGCTGTTAATAACTGGCTGTGGTGGTTATCTAGAATATTTTGTGTCTACACTGGAGCAGGCAGAGCAGTATTTTTGCATTCAACTTTACAGCTTGCTTGTACATTTTTCTGAGTATATGGGGAATATTGTCACTACTGAAAGATCACTAAGCTCCGAGTTAGTTTCATTATAAGGACAGCTGTTATTACTGTCAAACTGTATTTATTACACAATGAAGCAAATTGGAAGTGAATTTATAAATATGGTACTACTGCCTTGTTTTGGATTGGCCCAACTCAGAAGAACAAAACTTTGATACATATCATGTCTTATTAGTAGTGGTGGGCATAGATTAATTTTTTAAATCTAGATTAATCTCACTGTAATCTTGGAATTAATCTAGATTAATCTA
>JBBJLR010000007.1:13759284-13779406 GCA_037577145.1 Brachypetersius gabonensis
AGGAAACCGGAGTCCCCGGAGGAAACCCACGCGGTCACGGGGAGAACATGCAAACTCCACACAGAAAGACCCAGTGCACAAAATGCACTATTTTTATGCAAATAACCTACACATCTTTGCAACAATAAAAAACAAACTTTGTAACACCTACTGTTTTTTTAACAATTCAACCAACAGCTCACTAAGCATAAACATTACAATGTGTTGTAATGTGTTGATTAGATGATTTGTGGGTTCGTTTGGACTGTTAAATCTAACCCTGCCAAAATCTTTTTACTTAACTGTACAGTTGGTCAGTATTCAGTTTGTGACACCCACAATATTAAAGATCTTCATTTTTACCCATTTTTTTACAACTAGATGAGAGAAAAAATACGTGTTTGGTACTTCTGACTGATTTATGGCTGCAAGGCTGACCTCTCTTTCTCTTGCTGCTCCTTCCGCTCCTGCTCTTCCCGCTCCCTCTGCTCCCTGGCTTGCCGCCTCTTCTCTGCCAAAATGCGGGCAGCCTCTTCTGGGTTATTGGTTCCAGCCATGGGCTTGGCAGGAGAGGGGGCTAGAGAAGTTAATGGAATGCTACAGTTGGTCGTGGATTTCTCAGGGACAGATGAGGCACTGTGGGTTGTGACTAGCGCACTCGTGGAGGGGGGTGTGTCAGGGGCAGGAGACACAATGACACACGGGATGGGAGACATTACTGGACAACAGATGGAGAGATGAAAGAATTACTTCAAATGGAAACAAAAAAATCCAGTGTGGAGAGGCATGATGAGCAATGGTACACTCTTTCTTAATTTGTCTACACAATCCAATGCCTGGTACAGACGGTGCGATTTTGGGCATTCCCAGACAAAAAAACCTGAAACATTTGTGATCATTTCTTTGGTCATGGCTTCTAAAAGGTGGTCTTGCCATACTGTGAGAGCGGTTCAAAGATGGCTGCCGTCACAGTCTTGCAACTAAAGACATCCTACGATTATTTTCTGACAATTTCAGAAATTGAGGATGACCATCTCACAGTTTGTGTGCTGCAACAACCTATGTCTCCTGCCTAACCAATAAAAATGCAGCATGAAATGATGTATTTATCAAAATGAAGTGTGTAATATACAAACAGCATGAACTCGAAACAAAGAAATACTGGTAGGTAAGACCACTACTTTTTCTCTGCACACATTAAAAGCACAATCGGAAGAACGCATGTTCTGTTACCGACCACTAGCACAAATGTTGATACCATTTTGTTCTTCTATACTAACTCCGGTATGTAGATTGTGTCATCGCTACCCAGTCTACTAAGAATCTATATACATGTCAAACCCAAGTTTATTATCCATATCACACAGTTTGAATTGTAATGATCTTCTAAGATAGCTGAAATCGCACAGTCTGTTGAAAGCATAAAAGATTTGAGAGTCTTTCCACCATTAAGGGTAACATGAGTTCCCCCAGTAGCGTTCATGTTCTGAAATGTAAGCTCTTTGTGAATGGCACGTTGTTAGTGTGCAATGATTCTGTAATTAGTGCAACTAATGAGGCTAAAATAGACACAGCTGTTCCATTTAAATTCAACTCACATTTGGGTCTAATTAAGAGCTGTGCAATGTTTCTCTAACAATAGATATTTTGCACAGGACACACACAGAGTCCAATTATATTCCTAACCTCTACCTGGTTGTAAACTAAAAGAGCTGTAAGAAAAAGAAGCTGAAATATGGATAATACAGCTGGACAAAACACCGACACAAAAATGAAATAAAGACACTGAGATAAGAAAGGTGATCTAGTTCACTAAAGTGTGATGATGACACTTACCTCTTGCATTGTCAGGAATGGCAGGTTTGGAGCCATCTTGGGCTTGCTCTACAACAGCCGGTGAGTTTGTGCGTGCCTCCACCCGGGCAGGGGTCTGTGCTCTCTTGGGTCGAGGTTTTGGAGTACTGGGGCTGGCCTGGGCTGGGTGAGGTCTAGGGGAGAGAGCCGTGCCTTTGGGTGTGATAGGAGACGCAGTCTGTCTTGACAAGGGACTGGGACTGGTGACAAGAAAAGACACTTTAAAATGTGTGCTAATACTAGTGGGTGCATGTTTGTTCAATGCTGTAACACTTAATCTTCTGTATATTCTGATACTCAAATACTCTCTGCTCTGACTGGCAGCAATGTTATGTTGTTTTTTTTAGTAGCTCATGCTGAAACTCTTTTTGTTAAATCACATTGTGAATGTACAGGATTAAACTGTAGTAGACTGAATAGGTGGATACAATAATTAAAAACTAGGCATTTTGTGGGCAACTCTTAAAAACACTGTTGACATACTCCTTTAAGAAAGCATGAACATTTGGTTATTCATCATGCAGGTCCTATTAAACATAGGAATGGCTGCTATATGGGTGACATTAGACAACAAATTAGAAACATGTCCTATTGGTAATGGGTAAATAATGGCCACATGGGGGTTACCTTGACTCAGTTCTGCTTTTCATCGACGGCAAAGACTGCCTCTTCTTCACCACCTTCTCTTTGGTGATGGCATTCTTTTCCTTTTCATTCTCCCGCTCCTTGTCTTTCTTCTCTTTCTTCCTCCTATCCATCTGTCAGGGAATAAAAGAAAACAAATGTCAGACAATAGATATTGCTAAAAAAAATCCACACTCTAACAGCAACCTGTGGTGGAAGAGAGTGAGTGACTTATTGAGCAGTGCGTGTGTGTGTGTGTGTGTGTGTGTGTGTGTGTGTGTGTGTGTGTGTGTGTGTGTGTGTGTGTGTGTGTGTGTAAGAAAGGGAAACAGAGAAATACAGCCGTACAGGTGTGGAGTCTCGTCTGCGCTGCCGCTGGGTGATGTCAGGAGTGCTGGTTGTGACCCCCCAGCGCTCGGAGCATCGATGAGGCCGGTGAAAACACACAGAGAGTGGACTTGCTGAGGCGGAGCGAGGGCACACTGGCGAGTCTGAGGAGTCAATAAATAAGAGCATGTGTGTGTGAGCGTGCACACATACACACACTTTGTAGCTAACTTGCAGTTACACACAAAGTGCTGTACAAAAGGTATAAAACAGCATAATACAACCATACAACTTCTGAATAACTGTGAAAAAAAATGATAGAAAAGGCTTAATATTCCATTTAAAAAATACATTTTAAGATGGTCTTAGAATTCCGGTTTCACTGGAGTATAAAAATGAGGAGACACAGGGCTCAAATCCTTTAGCCATTCATTACTATGGGAAAGATTCAAGAGCATTTAATTGCAGTAATACAAAAAAGTGTGCACTTGCAAAACTAAAGGAGAGGAGTAAACATAAGAAAACAGCTGCTAATATCAAAACAAGAGAAATTCAAAACAGGCATGAACCAGCTTGGGAAAGGACGCCACAAAGAGAAGGATGGTCAGAAAAGTGAACAAAAACTTCCTCCACAGTGTTTGGTGGCATGTTTATGGCACTGTGTCTTCAAATCCCCCATAAGATGCCACCTCCATGCCAAGAAACTGTTTAGAAGGCATTCCAGAAAAAAATCTTTCCTATCTTCTTGACACAAACAAAAGTACTTGGAGGCCACCCACCACTTTAACTTGAATTAGGACAGGGTGCTGTGGTCAGACAAAATAAATATTTTTGACTCAAACACTCAAGGTGGGTTTGGCATAAAAATAAAAGTGGCTAGAGATTAAAGCTTTAGTCATGGCCATCCCAATCCAATTAAAAACAACGTATTTCACGGAGGCAGGGCAAAAGAGAAAATGGAGCACATTGCAAGATCTAGAGAGATACTTTATTGAGGAATGGCTGAAAATAACTTTTGTGTCTTATAAAACATTACAAGAGAAGACTGTTCTGTGGGTAAAAAGAGACTGCTCAAGTCAATGAGAGGGTGTTAATAAACAGGATACACATTTGTGGCAATGGCCTCATACAGACTTCATACATTTACTTTATCTGCTGAGTAAACACTTTTGATAAACATCATGGGGAATTTTCATCAGCCTTTTGCCACTCATATTAAATAAGTGCTAATTATTCTGGAGAGCACTATACATTAATGTGGTCAACAATAACAATAATTCTTTGCTTTCAAAAATATGTTGACATTTCAGTCTCAGCTCTTTAAAGGCCTCAGTACTGGACGGCTCTGCTACATTCCATCAACAGCAGGCCTTAATGAATTTAATGAAGGACTGATTAGCTGAACCAGTACTGGAAAATAACTACAAGCAATTACTGGGCTAACACCAGGAGACGTTTGGAAATGCTTAAACAAAATGCAACGCATAAACATTGACAGACACCAAATTACTACTGGTTTTACTTATGTTCATTCCAACATTAGGCTTTAATTTGCAAATAAAGGCTTGCTGCTAAGATGAATAGCATTTTAAATAGAATTCAAAGCTTCTGTGCAGTACTCACGAGAGTCTTTGCCGTTGCTGAGCACACTGGCAGCGCTGCGACTCCGTGCCAGGAATGACAGAGTGGGTGTCATCAACCGGTCCACGATGCTACTCTCCCATGGACTCAGCTCCAACCTACGGGCTGCAGGGAAAACATTAGTACTGAAGAAAGGACTTCAAACACCCTTTGTGTTCTCCTTTTCCAATCCACAAAAAGAAAATCCCTTTTACATAGTTGCAATGTAACAATCATGCCATGAAGTTAAGAGGAACAAATGCATGGACCAAATAGAATTATTCAAAATCAAACCCTTTCATGGGCCACAATGCAATATTCACTCTAGGCCTCCTCTGAAAGTAATTTAAATATCAAAAATAAGCAGAAAATAAAAAGGGTGAGCGCATAGTGCTCAAATCAGTTTAGTCTTCTCAAAAAAGAGAAGTATCACTAAGCTATTGTTCATCATCTAATATATACACACAGTCAACTATTACAATCTACAAACAGTTAAAGTAAAAGAGTCACTTTGGCCCCACCTAGGAGCGAGGACTGCTGTCTCAGCAGCAAAACACAACAGACATTCTCTTTCAACTCTCTTGGAGTTCCACTTTTTGTTCCAGCACATACCAGAGAAACTGGCCTACTCATCTAAAAAAAAAAACGTTTGCTATTTTGACAAAAGAAGACGACTTTTCACTCATTAACCCACTTGAGACATGGACTTTTGAACTGTTCTTAAAAAAACATAAGGGAAAAAAGCAACTAAAACTGAATGAATGTGTGATACAGAAACAACACAATACAAAATGTATCTGTATTTATTTCTTATGGCTCTTTTTTAGACCAATAATGTTAGACCAACAAATTACCAAAAGCATTTCTGCTGTAATCCACCAGATGGTGCGGTTTCTTTCTGGCAAGACAAGGATTTCTGTCAGTACAGTCATTGTTAAGAATAGTCAAAGGGCGTAGTGCAGTGTTTCCCAATCCCAGTATTGGAGGCCCCTTGCTCTGCACATTGTTATGTTTTGGCTGTCCCTGTACCGGACCCAGCTAATCACTCCATTAACAACCCCTCACTGAGCTGAATTAGCTGTGTACAGTCCAGGGGGCCTTCAGGACCAGGGTTGGGAAACACTGGCATAGTCGATTACAAGCCCTCTCTGCACTCAGAGGAACAGATTTCAATCCCACTGATCAGGCATGAATCAGAAACCTCATTATAAAACGTCTATAAAAGTCACTAGCGAGGCTCCTACCATTACTTTGCACCTATAAATCACTTTAAAATAAACATGTGTTAACCATGCAAGGATAACGACAGCTTTAAATGTGGTTTTGTGTCATTTGAAAAAGAGACAAAAGTATCTTCATTTTCAGGTCACAATTATATTTATATATTCCATTTTTTAAAATGTTCATCATGTCAGGAAAAGACCACATCAAACACATTGAAACAAGGTCACTTATAACACTTAGACCAAAAGAAAGAAAAAGAGACAGAAACAGCCACCACCAAAAATGAACCATTCAGACGATGGAACACCACTGTGATCAACCCTTTAGTGGAAAAGGGAAGAGCATGAAGGGACGAAATTCATACGTTCATGTGAATGTGAACGAATGAATGTCAAGTTTCAACAAACGGAAGACCCAAATCAGGAGGAGAGGTTGGGCGGGGGAGTGATGGCACTGTGAGAGCTGGGGTAGGCAAGTGATGGGGACCAAAAGAGGATCAAATAAGGAAAATGGAAATCATAAACGTGAGCGGCGGAGCCGGAGGCGGCGAGGGATAGGGAGCGAGTCCAGGGGTGTGGTCTTACTTCTGCTGGGGGAGTTCCAGAGCGTGGCAGAGGATTTGGAGAGGCGGCTGTTTAGAACAGAGTCCACATGTTTTGGCAGGTTGACCGCAGATACAGAGCATCGGCCTGTAAAACCCAGAGAATACCGCGGAGGCTTCAAGCGCCGAAAAGCAATTACAATGATCCGTGTATCAAACATATTATAAACGTAACAGGTATTCACATATTAAGGTTGTTATAAAAAGACAAAACCTACATTGCCCTTCTTGAAAAGGAAAAACAAGAAGTAGGGTAGTGAGACACTGCATACAGATGCTTTTCATAATAGTGTTATACACAAATAATAACAAACATCTGTTAATTTATAAGAGAATAAAATGCTGTCTCTTAACGAGCTTCTCAATTGTCAGCTAGGCGTTTGGATGTCTCTAGCTTCGTTCAGACATATTTGTTTTACGTCCATCATTAATATTTTTTTGAATAATGCAATGACAAAAGACGTTTAGAGTAAAAAATAAAATTAAACTACTTTCACCATAGGGAATTGTCTTGGAGACAACACTAATAAATCTGCAAATGAGGCCAGCAGGCCCACGAGATAACACCTTGAGATGGATAAGAGAGCTGCAGTGATGTAGCGCAACACTATTCCTTTAGGCAGTGGCTAATTCTCTATGTGACCTAATGTGACATCTTATAATGCATTTGGAAAAAATTCTCGGGTAATTCAATACCAGGAAACTTGCACTGCTGGAGAACTATAGGTGAAGACTTCCTTGTGACTGGCCTGAAGCAAGTTCACCACGTTAGAGGAAAAAACATCTCTAAAGACAGATGAAATCTCAGAAAGCAATAAAGTCTAAAAATACACCCACAACAATTCTGTGGTTTTCAGGTCATGCACCACTGATGCTGGGTAAACAAACATTGTGGCTTACAGACATGAAAGATAAGAAAGTCAACTAGATGCAACAACAGCTCATAATGAGGAGTTCATGACCTGTTCTGTGGAATCCTGCCATCTAAAACATCTCTCTGTGTTGAGGGAGACTCTTGAGTTACACAATGTCATTCCTATACCTTGAACCAAGTGCAGCTGCATTGCTACTCACTTTGGCTCTGACTGGAGTTTGCACTCAGTCCTCCGGCCCAGGACCACCTCTGTTGGCGAATTTCGGCCCATGTTTTCTTTGCAGACCTCTGGATGGCAGCCTCATAGCGCTCCTAACCACAAACAGACTTGCTTAGACACAGAACAATATCCATCCTTTCACATAGTGCCAAGTGCCAAATACCAACCAGCTGTAATGTTGCTGAATTACTGGACAGGACAGAGTGTCACTGTATTTCGGTTTGTTAGTATCTATGGGCTTTTTGCCTGTTGGGTATCTTTGAGTACTAGAACAGATGTTTCTGGAGTATTTGTGGTCCCTCAAGTGCCTGAGTCGGTGAATCAGAGCTTATTCACCTTGTTCTTCTCCAGTTTCTGTTTCTGTCTTTCCTCCAGAGCAGCCCTGCGTTTCTCTGCCTTCAGCCTCTGCTCCTCTAGCCTCCTCCTGCGCTCCTGCAACTGTTGCTCCCGCAGCTGCCGCGCCCGCTCCTCCTTCTCCAGCCACTCAGACTTCCTAGCAGCTTTTGAGGGAAAACAGGGTTAAACTGAATAAATTACCTTCAACAAAAAAAAGAGAGTGAATTGTGCATAAGCCACTACTGTAACTACTCATGTATGTCAATAAGACGCTGCCAGACGCAGCCAGATCAGGCTCTTTTGAAATTTTTTATGGCCCACAAGACTTCCAGTAAATCAGTGTGATTCTTGTGATTTAATAAAGTTATGGGTTTTGAATCATGATTGGCTGTTAGTCCCCTGCAACTTTTGCCAAGACTATCTGATTATCTGCTGTGTTGTATAAAATTAGCCAATCCAAGCACAGAAATTGCCAAATTATTAGCCAATCGCAGCCGAAAGAGGCGGAATTTGTCAGAAAATGAGCGGAGCAGAGCCGGCAGTAACGAAGGAGAATCCGGTCACACACTGTATCTACTCTAACGACTTTAACGGTCAAAGTTCTCGTTTAGAACCGTTAAAGCGGCTATGTTTGACGGTTAAAGCAGCACTGACACAGTGCTGGACTGGCCATCGGACTGATGGTACATTTGGGCCGGCGCGGAATCCCGTCAGACCCCTCCCCCTGGATAAACGGGCCCCGGGAACAATAGCCTGGGCAGCACAAAATTCTGTTGTCCCCGAAACACCAGTGACCAGTATCCGGCCCACTTGCTACTGAAGTTGAAGCCCTGCTCTAATCAGTGCAAATTGCTTTGATTTTATATTTTGATTTGATTACATTAATGTTTCAGATTTACAATAAATATTTGAACTGCAGCTGTGCAACTGTGTTAACGGGTAAATTGCTTTAAACTGATTTATTATGCAAGTAATTGCTGAAAACCATGTGATTAAAAAATGTAATTGTTGCCAAGCATATGTACGTATGTGTGCTATACAATGACATTTACATATGCACTTTAATTTCAAGTTCAACCTGCCTTTTCCTCATGTTTTGTTTGCCTAAAGCTCCAGACTCCACCTCCAGATTGGAATTCACCCCTCCAGCAAGTGTCAAATACAAGTTAGTCATATTGGCCTAATGCAACGTTCTTTGCCACAGTATTCAGCTCTACACTGGCAACACACTGATCCAGAAGCCCTTAAAGACCTTAATAATGGTGTCTCAAGACCACTAACTTGCCTATGAATGATCCATCATTTTACATGACTGTTCTACACGATGCTGTTCAGACTAAATGCTTCAGGCTACATTGCATATTACACTTCAATAAACAGAAAAAATATGCCCTACACATTTGTTTGAAACGCTTGCGTGCCAGAGAGGTTGTAAAACCTTTCCTTTACAAAGGCAAATCAACTTTCCATTTCTCAGAGATAAACTGAATTACCAGCAGCGGCTTCACACAAAGACATTCTGACGTTCCTCTAATGTTTTTTGACTGACATTTAAACAACAAAAAGAATCAAGTGCTCCTGCCTATTCATATAAACAACAGCCTTTCATATGCTAAGCACCTCACTCTCTAGAGACAGCAGAGGGCAACTCGTTGCTCCTCTGTCTCCAGATGTTGGGGGCTTTGTATGGCTATAGTTTAGGAAACAGTGTTATTCCTCTTAAAAATAAAATGTCCAGTTACTATTGACTATATGCCTACATAGAGCCAGTGGGGTGGGTCTATTGCAATAACACACTGCTTTTATCTACAAAGACGTCTTTGTTTTTTACCAAGCTTAATTTATCTATGTCCCTAAACAAAAACAGATATGAGCTTCACTGTTTTACATTGTGGGGTGGAAGATCATATTCCAGACTATACAGAATGCATTCCTATACATACCCTGCAGTTAACCTTGCACATCTAATGCAACATGCAGGGAAAAAATAAAAATATAAGAATCTTTTCTAATACTGTTTCTCAGGTCTGCTGACATCAAACAGTACAGTGTTGATTCTGTGGTATAGCAGCTTAAATCTAATAAATCCCATCTTTCCCAAACTATACACATTTGTGATTTGTATTTCAGCTAATGGGTGATATTGGGAGTGTTAATGTTTGTGGTAATAACAGACAGTTGTATATTTTACTGCAAGTGTAAATTTGGATTTTGTAAATGTTAAGTAAGGCTTTAATGCCTAAATGAATTTTGAGTGTGCACAAAACCATGTCAGAAAACCCTGTAGCATGTTGTATGGCTGATTAGTGAAACTGGATAAATAGCATCAATATGCCATCATCAAGCAATTGTAAGGTTTGCATCTATCCCACTCCAGGGGGCGCCAACACAAAATGCCAAGTCCAAGTATAAGACATTGTTGAGAACTTAAAGGTGCAAAAATGTTTAAATAATTTTAACACAGCAACGGTGGTCATAATAAAAATAAATGGAATTAATTTCCGACACAGATCTGTGGCAAGGGAGGAAGGAGCTGGGCAAGAAAGACACAGAAAAGGGCTTTGTAGAAATAAAGGTTTAACAAAGAGTCTATTTACAAATTCTGAGGTGTTTCCAGAAAATGTTCCAAATCAGCATTTTACTGCAGAACCTCAAAAACATATGGCAAAAAAGGCCAACTCTAAACCCATCGTCAAGTGGAGGACAGAGGGGAATGTAACGATACACTGAGTCATTACATATTTTGGGGAATATGGGCACACATTTACCATAATTATGCTACTGCAAAACCTAACTGCAGCAAATATGAGAGCCAGGAGGTAATTTGCAACTATGTGTTCAAATGATGTATTCAAATTAGATTGCATAATTAATAGGATGCCTATTATCACAATGCACTGTCATGTCTCCAAAGGGCACAGGGCCACCTTTTGTTCTACTACAAAGGTTTTTCTTTTCCTGCCAGCAGCTTACTTGCCCTGTTTTTGTTTGGAGGATTGTTTGAGTGACCAGTTTGCGAAAAACAAAGGAGACCAGGCATATTAACCGCTCTGTTCAGCAACTAGCTGTAACTAATATTCGAAGCTATATATTACGTCACATTGAAATCTGGTCACCAAATTCAGCCCTGGATTTTGTTATCTGCAAATTGCACCTAAACAGAGCTACAGCTTGCAGATGGTAAAGAGCAAAAAAAAAAAAAAAGTTGTCAACCGGTCACACAAAATCAGTCAGCCGATTCCAGAGCTATGAATTAGCCATGGCCTGAGTGGGCCAAAGTGTCTCTCTCCAATAAAGAATTCATAAACCGGCAGAAAGAGCAGCAGACAGAAAACCAGCATGACATTCCTACAATGGTCAAAGCTACTGACTATTTTTATTTCTTTCTGCAGTGACAAAATAAAACAGTAGATTTAACTGAACAAATGTAACCAAAAATTGAGAATATAAATGTGCACCATTCATACAAACATCAATCTTGATCATGAACATACATGAAAATATATGAAAAGCTGTGATTTATGAATTCACACTGCACTCGTGTGGCTGGAATGAATACTGGCATGTTATTTACTTCTGCTATACGAATCAAAGATAAACAAAACAAAAATCTAGATCCATCCCCTGCCAAGCTAACCTGGGCGTGACAACGTTATTTTCAAAGACTAAATTCATCTGGTAATTATAGTGAACACTGTTGAAATACAAAACAACTACAAAAACACACGTATAATAAGCAGTTAGAGTTTGTGGTAAGGAGTTCAAGTATGGTGTGCTTATGGCCATGACCTGTAACTGACCATAAACTAAATTTGTACACGGTCAACTCAAACCCATGGAGAAATACAGCCATCAGACTGTAGATCTGCTTACAAAGCCCTGTCCTTAGTTCAGACTGAGATAAAAACATTCTCTTACTCACAGCGAAGAGTATGTAACCCAGAAATGAACAACTAAATTAGAAATGAAATGAAACGATCTATGTCCCCAAACCCATATTCCAGACGCTCATGAATTTCCCATTTCCCAGGAGGGAGAGGAGGATATAAAGATAAAATAAGGAATAAAGTGCCTATGAAATTGCAAAAACAGAGGACAGAAGGCTAATTAAAATGACTTAATTGAAAGGCGGAATAGGTTATAGTCCCTTGATTGTGAATCACACACAACAAAAGTCACCACCACACACACTTAGAGAAGAGCTTACCTTGAAGATGGCTTCGCTGTTCTAGAGGGAGTGAGAAAGAAGACAAGAGTGCCTGTCAATCATGCAAAGCAGTGCAGGAATGTGTACAGCCATAAGCAGCAGAGCAAACACATAACAGTCTGTTGTAGGAGGTTTATATATAAGGTTTACATATAAGTGTCATAGGAGGGGTCAAGCAAGACATTCTGTCAGCTCACGGTTTGTTTAAGCGATTATAAAATGATGACGTGATGCAGACTGTTGCAGTGCAGGTGGCTTAATACTATGGAGGAACAGCTGTTGGTTCTTTTCTTTGGACAGCCATGCTGAGTAAAGCTA
Source organism: Brachypetersius gabonensis (assembly GCA_037577145.1). Classification (NCBI taxonomy): domain Eukaryota; kingdom Metazoa; phylum Chordata; class Actinopteri; order Characiformes; family Alestidae; genus Brachypetersius; species Brachypetersius gabonensis. Next base: position 13,771,469 of record JBBJLR010000007.1, read on the forward strand.
AAGAGGCTGTAGAACATAGACCTCTGAAGATGTGTTGTCATATCATGCAACTTCCATAGACAACAATCTCTTATATCCAGAGGCCTTGAAGAACATCAGAGTTTTATAAGAGCTAGGTGGCATTAGCGTGAACCTACAGTATCACAACACTTTTGCCTGACCAGCAGGAGGCGCTGTCTTCCTTAGAACCCAACATTCACTTACCAAGATATTTAGCTTTGTCTTCTCTCCTTTCTTTTGCCAGTTTTTGTCTGTCCTCTGACTTCACTGCATCTGTTGCGAGGGAGAAAGAGAAGGGGAGAGAAATAGAGAGAGAAAGAGAGAGAGAAAGGGATATATAGAGAGATACAGAGAGAGATTATATATATTTAGAGAGAGAGAGGGGGAAAGAGGGATTTATATAGAGAGAGAGCGAGGGTGGGATACATAGAGAGAGAGAGAGAGAGAGAGAGAGAGAGAGAGAGAGAGAGAGAGAGAGAGAGAGAGAGAGAGAGAGAGAGAAATAGGGATATAGAGAGAGATAACGAGGGATAAAGAGAGCGGGAGAGGGACAAAAAGAGAGACAGAGAGAGTGTTATTGTGCAGTGAGCCTGGCTTACATCTGCAAAGGTTATAAAACATAGCAAACTGGCAAACGCAACACACTCTCAACGCAGACATGGGCTCTGAGCCATTCACACCATGGAGGAGCCTAAAATACAATCACCAAAAGCTTTCCTTCCACAAAAGTACTGGGGAAAATTGCTGCACTTCTTAAATTGTTGCATAACGTGTGAACAGCAAACATACTTTTATTCTGAGGAACAAATAGACAGTTGCTAGGCTGATTGAGTCCAAACATTTAAACTAATTATTTTGTTCATTTGAGTTCTTATTTGAGTTATCCTGATAGCCTTAGTACAGAGATATCATGCTTAAGTGAAATCACACAGTGTACTTTGTCAAACACTTGCACAATTGAAAGTGTAACCATGAATATTCTTTAGTAAAGGGGGAAAAAAAACCCCACACATTCAAATAGATGTCAACATTAAATGTCAAACACAAAAGTTATTTAAGTCTGATTGAGAGATGCAGATACCAACAGGTGATACTGATCCAAAATAGGATAGCTTAATTTAATTAGTTGTTTAATTCCATATAGCTTCATTTGCCAATATGTGTTTAAATAACATGGACTTGCTTGAATAAGGAAATCTCACAGATCTTCCTTTGATTTAACAAGAACTTTGAATATCTAAGTAACAGTTAGTACACTGTGATCCAGGAGAGCAGGAAACCTCCAGGACCCGAATTTGCCACTTCTGTTCTCAACTAAAGTGTAGGCAATTTTCTCTCAAAAACAAATATTTCATTTCAGTCAATGTTTTAATGAAGTTCACACGGTTTTATTTCCCAGCTCTAATTCAGGTTACCAGGTTTAGGTGGTATCTGAGCAGGAAAACTGTGCTGGATTACAAACCTTCATAACCAGAACTAGACCTCCAGGATCTAGACGGGGGTTTAACTCCAGACCTGGGGACCCACTGCCCTGCACATCTTGAGTTATACTCTACCCCAAACACACTTGATCCAGACAATGAAGGGCTTATTAATTAGGTGATGGATCAGGTGTGTGTTGGGGAAGGAAATAGCTGAAGCAGTGCTAGGCAGTTTAGTTCAAGTTTAAATTCAGAACAAGTTCAGACACTGCAGTCATGTAATTCATTAGGGATCTGTCGCAAGAAGTGTGGAGTTGTCTCCAGTATGTGGATGACGTTGTTACTTCAGTTGGTTTAAAAAAGGAGACAATATAATAAACTGTTTCAGGGTAAACTAGTGGTAACATCAAACTAAAAATTTAATTATTAAATTAAATGTTCCTTATTTACTTTAGAATCATGTAAAATACTAAATGTCCTCCACAGCAATTTAGCATAACAGCTTAAAGGAAACTCATTAAATCAGATGCTGACAGTAGGCTAATTCTTGGTAGCTCATGCTTCACTGTAGCAAAGGTATTTATAGCAGTCAGAAAGCTGAAGTGCCGAGTCCCACGGGCAACAGGAGCTGATGAGCAGCCCACGTTCATCTTCATGAGTCACTCAGGCCGAGCCAGAAAAAGCAGTGGCCTGACCCAGAAACAGTTTGTGTATGGCGAGACGCAGCAGAACACCTGCAGTAGCTTCACCATCTCCGCGTTAGCTCTGGAACCACAATCCTTACAGTGCAATGCACTCATTGTCAGTCATATCGAAACACATATCGAAACAATGCCATGTTTTATGCTTTTCATTTTATACAACTTGACTTGACATATGGGTCAAATGAAACTTTCTAAAAATCTGCAGACATCTGCACACATTGAAGCTAAAAACACATTTAGCTTTTCTTTCAAAGTTACTGTTTTAATATGTGCTTTTGTGCTATTATTCTTGGTATTTACACAAGGACAATGGAATCTGTATTGCCAGAAGGCTTGTATGGTCTTCACGTAAAGTGAATGTGCCGTTGATACATTCGTGAGTTCGTAAGCACTCCCAGCAACTGATCCTGAAGACTCTAATTATGTGATTATGGTTAATATTCGGGCACATCACACAGTAGCGAGTTCAACAGAAGACTGAAAGCAGAAACAGACTACGAGATGACAGGGCAGCCAACACGGCACCAAAACAGCACCTACTGTAATTAAGAGAACACTCAACAAAAGGGAAGGTATATTCTGGGCACAAAAAGACATTTTCAGAGGATATCCAGGTCATTTAGCATCCGTGCATATCATGTCTCCATAGCAACCATGACTGGAGCACAGTAGCAACACTAGTGCGAGGCTCCGCGGTAGCAGAAGCGCGGCGGATCATGTGTTCTCTGATGGCCATCCGGACATGCAGGCTTCAGCACACTCCAAAAGGACATGCTGCTCACTGCCAAGAACCACCAGGAGCAGCATCAAGGTCACTCCCTGCCTCCTTTTATCAGACACTCTGAGGGCTCGCCAGTGTGAAACGGTTTTAACCTATAACAGAGCTTTGCCAGGTTTTGCTTCTGCTCTTTTAGAGTCTTCCACTAAATATTTTATGCACATTAAAAGGCCCTTTTGCAGGTGCACACTAAACCTTCACATTTAAATAATAATTATACTAATTGTTCATCCTATCTATTATGAATGAAGTACCTTACTTAAGATTTCTAACCAGGATACAAAATTATTTTAAGTATCAAATTAGGTATTTAAATTTAGAATACACGTGGCTATCTGATTCTAAGTGTCATCTGTAATGCTGATGTTTCTATGAGATTATTTTAGTCATCCACCTTGTCATTAACATCAACTCACAGTGTGTGATGATGGATCAAATAAATAAAACATAATTGTAAGTGAATATACAAGAAATGGCTTTTCTAGTCAAATACACAAGTATTTTTCAAAATAAAAGCACTGTTTCACCCTCTCACTGCCTCTGGACATTTGACCCAGACACATACACGTCACTGTCAGTGAATGATCCAGAGGTGTCCCCGCATTTTTGGGTTTTTTTTACTTCAGGGGTAAATCTGCCCTAAGCACAAGTGCTGATCCTGAACCCTGTCTACAGTAAAGAGATTTGCTTATGCCCACTTATTCAAAAACTCAACTGCAGCCAAGGTGTACAAGGTGGGGATAAATCTGATTATTGTCTCAAGCCTAAATAACCCTCTCTGCATTCAAACAGGTTCAAACAAGCGAAGCTATTGTACAACAAACGTGACGGAGGCACAAGCTCTTAAATCCTACCTGTTGGCATTGCCCAGGGAAATGTGAAGCCTAGTCAGGTTTCACTGCTGCTCTGTTCCTAACGACTGGAGGATTATAGCTAGTTGCTCTGACCATTAGCATGAAGCATTCCCCTACACCTCTGCTTCTACATTAATGGAACATCACTTAATATAGTAGTATTGTTGGTGAAGTCATTTAATGGAATATATATTCTTTCTATTTTAATTTTAAACAACCATGCTTGGTCAGTGTAAGCTGCACTAGCTTCTGTCCCTTTCTAATAGAAGATTGGTTTATAGAGACAGTCAAAGGGAGAGAGCATATCGATGGGCAGTAATTCAGTATGATGGCCCTTGGTTTATTCAGGCTTATCTCGTTTGTACTCTTACCACATTTCCATAACGGACTTTCATTATAAAGTAGATATAAAGATATCCAAACACTCTGACCACAGCTTACAGCAGGTACAGTACATGCCTACCTCTCTTAGCTTGGGGACTGGCGTGTGGCCTTGGGGTGGGAGTAGCAGGTGAGACGGGTGACTTTGGAATGACATCTGGTCTTGGAGCTGAACCGGAAGCCTTACTTTCAGCATTTTTAATAGGTGTGTTAGCATCTGTTTTTGCGGGGGACTCCACCTCCTCAATGTCGGTTGTAGTGGGGTCTATCTCTGGAGATGTGGAAGGATCTGGAAAAAAAGACAGAGCAAGAATATAAACAGCTGCAGAGAGAGTCAGAATATGCATTACAACTATACATTTATAAAAATAATTTTTCACACATATAAACAAAGATCTGATTATTCAGCCATCTGACTGAATGAGCCATTACAAATCCCTGTAAATCACAGAACCATAATTTAGTAGGGTGTATGGAGATATTGCAACGGAGAACCAAATAAATATCAAGAGCATCCGCGTATAGTGAAAAAACATGCCTAAAAGGCCTATTTTTATAGTGTACACACTAAACATGCCCCTAAATACGCTCCAGGAACACTTAATTTCATTTGAAACTAAAAAATGTAATGGTAAACCCGTATTCCCTTGCCGAGATATGCAACTTGGAAGGTTACTGCACAAAAATATTGGGACACCGCAGTGAGGTGAACAGTTTTTGGAGAATAACCCCTGATCTACTCGGACTAAAAATAGTCCTTGTTTGAAGTGTCTGAGTGCTTGCACAGCGGCGAAATCGCACTTTAATAAAAGTGCTTCCAGGTCGGCTACATCCTGGCCCGAGTTCCCTTGTGTGAAAACATCCAGACAAAAATATATTTATTGCCACAAAAAAGCAAAAAAAGGCAGAGGATATTTGCACTTTCCACGTTGTGAGTTCTGCATGAAACTATGAGACTCCTGATCCGCATAAAACTGTATACTGTACAGTTTAATGTGAGTAAACTGGGGGTTTACTGTATAGGTATATGGGCACCCACCTATTTCCACATATATTTTTTAAAACTCCACACTATCTGTATAACTGTGTTAGAAACAAAAGCTTTGCCTCGTGATCGTCAGAGGCTCTTTGGAAACAAAACAGCGTGAAACTCTTTCAGTACTTTATTGTGTTCTTTTGTGTGCGTGAATGAAGTAAATATCTTGTGTGCTGTGTGCTGTTCAGGCACGTATATGCCTTGTTATCTGTGAGCTTGAGCTGACATGGTTTAGCTTGGAGTTGTAGTGAGTTATTGACTTGTAGCCTTGATGATCAGTGCCACTAACCTTCCATTTTCGTGTTTGTGTTAAATTTGGATAATGTTGCTGTGCTGTATAATACCTGTGACATGTGAACTTTTTACTGGCCTGATAGTCTTCTGCCTGTTTGTGCTCTGACCATATACTGTTGTTTTGAGCTCTCCTGACATTATTTATGTATTCACATTTTTAAAGCAAATGTGACTATCATTAATCTCTCCAACCTTGTTTACTCATTCGTTATTTCTATAGGGTTTAAAGCAAATCTTAGGTTAAACATTCAGCAAAAAATGCCTGTTGTACATCTGGTGTGTTTGAAAGTGAAAGTGAACTGTTTGTCTTGTATGAAGACTCAGAGTATACAGTGTGAACAGTTTGAAATTCTTTCTCTGTGTTTAACCAATTCACCCAAGAGAAGCAGTGGGCAGCCAGGAACACAGTGCCCGGGGGGGCAGTGTGTGGGGACAGTCGCTTTCTCAAGGGTACCTCACTGGAACCAGTCCTGAGATTCAAACCAACAAACTTCCAATTGCAAGGGCAACTCCCTAACCACTAGGCCACCAGCTGCCGCATAGCATTGTGTTTGGTCATAGTATTGTGAACTGCTGCCAGTACCCAGCCCTTTGCAGTCAAACACCCTCCCAACAACCCCTCAGCATCAAAGTCTATGAGACAGCTGTGGAAAACACTGCAGTACATTAATCTACTTCGGAATTGACAGTAAACCTGTATATCGAATATACATTTTCAGCTCCATAAATCACTTGTTTCCCTCCCATATTCATCTGAGCACTGTCTTGTGCTTTCTATCGATAACTACTAAAGGGACTTACTATTGACAGCAAAAAACCTACAGTTTGTCAGTCAGAAAGATTATAATAGCGAACTTGGCTTGCTTGCCTTTCTTCCCTACAGCAAGGCATCGATTCAGCAGAGTGGAGGAAGAATAACAGATGAGAAAGTTCTACTCATGATAAAGCCACTGGGGCAAAAGAATCTCAAAGGAGGTCAAAGAACCCAACAGTAAACAAGTAAATTTAAGTACTCATTCCACCAGCAAGTGGAACCATCTCAAATGAGATCAAACTGTGTCTGGAGCCTCCTGCATCAATAATGCTGGTGAAATGTACAAACGACATCTTGTGACAGATTGAATGTGAGAGATCACACTGTTAATACATTTTAATTTAGAACAAAGTAAAATGTCATGCTATCTAAGTCTATAAGACACTAGTCACACTTCTTTTATTCTTGTAAGTGTGAATAATTCGAACTATAGGCCTATTACTATTCCAACATTACCTTCATGTGGTCCCACAATGCTTATGAGGCTGCTCTTGATAAAGAGATCTATTAATGAGAAACAGAAACAAGATGGGCTGTCAGTGAAATATTGCAGTTTAGATATCATGTAATTTTTGGAACTCCTGGTACAGCCTCCTACAGAGAAACTTTCCTAAAAGCTGGAGATGCAAGTCTAAGCTACTGTAATTGATATTCCAAGTCAAATTGTTCAAAATGGGAAATGTAAACCATTGCCTATCCTCTACCCAAAGAGTGTCTGTGTAAGTCAGATATGGCCAACTCTGGGCCCACCAATGCAGTTCAGGTCCAGCTGTAAGATGTGAGGGGCATCTAAATTCAGTCATCATGGTCTACCTGAATGCTTCTAGCCCTTATGGTCAGTGGTTTCCACAACATCGCTCAAGTCATTGTCAGGCCACAGTAGACCCCACTTTCAAAACCCACATATAAAATTCATATCATTATTATAGAAGGACACAAGGGAGATGCACAATTAACATTAAATCCTGATTCCAAATTAATACATGACTTCAGTGCTCAAATTTGAGGTCTAAAACTTTGGCTGAGTTAGTATAACTTGTTATTTAATTATCGGTGCCCAGCAGAAATGACTATTATTCAAATAGAAGTCTCTGCACAAAAATAGTGCCTAATTGAATATGAAAAATACACTTAACTGCAAAAGGAGTTATGTCAGTTACTCAGAACTACATGGTCTCTCTCTCTTTACTTTTCTGCTGAGGTGCATGGTGAGGTCATGAGTCATGTGTGTGTTCACAAATGGTAGTGGTAGAAAAAGTGCTACAATGGTAGAACTTGCCCATCTATGTGCATATCTGTTCGACATCAAGATTCAGAGTCAACTAAAGTAAGCAGGTCTGTTTATTTAGTCTGAAAATGTTTTGTGTTCTTCTCAAAGTGATTGTGCTGCTGTTCACAGACCTAAAATTTGTGAGAGCTTTTAGACGCTGCTTCTGAAAGACGAAGAGGCCAGGCATTGCTTTCCAAAATGCAAATGAATCAAATATGGGGTCGGTCGGAAACGGCAGTGAGTGCTGTCAGTGAAATTAAAGATCAGATAGAAGGAGGGGCTGGAGAGAGAGCTACACACAGAGAGTGGGAGAGAGAGACAGAGAGACAGAGAGACAGAGAGACAGAGAGACAGAGAGACAGAGAGACAGAGAGACAGAGAGACAG
>JBBJLR010000007.1:13803582-13820821 GCA_037577145.1 Brachypetersius gabonensis
TATCAAGGTGAAAGTCATCATAGCTTGTGTAGTATAGACCCAGCTCCCAACCCAACTTTGTGAATAGATTAACTGCGTCTCACTTTAACGCAGCACGTTAACGCCGATAACGGCCCACCACTAGTGATTCTATTACTGTTTACTGAAAATTAAATTATTACTGTATTTACCCTGCTTGTACCAAAGAAAACGCACTTGCATGAATTGACTGCAGGAGACAGCAGTTCAGTGTACGCTGTACAGCAAGTATACAGGTTTTTCTTGTACATTTTTTGGAACGTAACCCTCACTACTTTTGGGGGTTTACTGTATATAGAAAGAGAAAGAGATGCTTACATTTCTGAAGAGTCAGTCTTACTAGTCAAAGCGTACAAATGCTCCGAACAGTAAAACAGTAAAAGTCTACCTCAACAGCTGTACAGTAATGATGTAAAACACAAGCCCTAGGGGTTGGGCTTGGTGTGACTGACTAATGATTATGGCAAAATCCCACATCTGTTTAGGTCTGAACTGTAGACATGCATCAGCAAGTGAGGGTGTATTAAGTACCGCACCTCTGACACACCTTTCAGGTAAGAGTTGTCTTTGGAAGGCAGATAAATTGGACAATAACTATAACATTTTAAATTCAGACCTGTAGCCCCTACATAAAAAAACATGTGAAATAAAGGTTTTGGCCCCGGAGAATGACAGCCTAGAGGAAGGATAGAGGATAAAGGAAGTGTTACCGCTGCTCTTAGATGCAGTCTTGATCTTAAAGGCATCTATCTTTTCTTGTCTACTCTGCACAGAGTTCCTCAGAAGCTCCTGGTACTCCTTCTCCTTCTCATTTAGCTGAACCAGCAACCTGGAAAACAACAATGAAGCAAGACTCCCATCAGCCTTAGGGCTTTGAAAATATTTCATTATGTTCAGTCACTGCCCTCTTCTGGCCATTTATGAAGCAACAGGGAATTCGGTCTTAGAGAATTTGGACTTCGGTTATGTTTAAGGAATGGTCCAACTTTTTTACCACATCTGCAGCATACCTTCACTGTCCGAAAAACCCAATCATATCTCAAAATGATAATGTCTTTGCTTCTGTTATGCTGTAAGTTAATGTAAAGCTTCTGTATTCCAAGTATTCTGTTCCAAGTAATAAATAAAGTCAAGATAAATGGTTTTTATTAAACAGCGACAAGATGGTTTGAATGCTTTACAAGTAGACCTTTTAATTTAATATGATTCAAAAGATAGCCAGTGCTCAGGGGAGGACCAGGACTTCTTTTTTAAAAGGAAGTAGTCAAATCATGCCAACTATGTTAACTGACCCTGCAAAATGGATGATGGAGAACAGACAGAGATTAGACTGAAAATTCTGTTTGTTTTAAATGCATTTGGCTCACTCGTTTTCTTTTGTGAACAAAATATGTAAGTTTGATTCAGGGTACCTCCTAGTCTCTTGGCATAACTGTGTGAATTCCTGAGTGAAGTGGCTGTAGCCGCTGAGAAGGCCATTGTCTGGACTGTGACACATAGTCTCTGCTGCACATTGCTGCTGGTCCTGGGACAAGCCTTCATCCTCAGTGTGGGACTGTGCGGGTTTCTGACTGCTCTTTCTGCTCTCTTCTGATTTAGAAGAGCCCTCAACCTCGAAGGATAACTGCAGCTGTAGCTTTAGCTCTGTGAAATACAACAAAAGGTGTTTAATGGTGATGGGAGCGGTTAGTGAATGAAGACTAGCCACTGTGTCAGACTGGTTTCTGTGGGTGGAGTATACCTGGCAGGAGCACAGAGATAGCATCTTGCACAGCCTGTCTGAGCAGGTTATCCAGAGCAAACATCCAGTGAGGCTTAACTTGCTGCTCTCGCAGCACCTTCTTCACCTACACAGACCACAACAAGGTGCTCATCAATTTATGAAACAATTAAACAAAAAGAAACAAGTAAACTAAATCTTCAGCTAGAACAGAGTCAGATGTACTTTGCCTTTATTGCCTGATTATTATACTTTCAAAAAAAATATCACATATAAAAAAAACTATAGTCTTTCTGTTTTACATAATTTGAAAACACCAGCTACAGTACTGAGTTTAAACATGAACTTCCTTTGTAGGTTCAAATGTTGTTCCCTTTTAATGAAAGGTTTTTGATTTTGCTATAGTAGCAATGACATACAAACAATGCTGATTATCTAAGCCTCAGGTATCATCAGGTTTAAAACTGTTGACAGGCTTGCCTTAATAGCTCCCGCAGTCATAGCAGCACAGAAATGTTTTAGTAACAAACCCTATCCTTTTACTTTTGCCCCAAGCATCTTTATTGCTCCATGTTTCACTGCACTTTACGTCCACACTTACTAGGGCAGCAGCTCTAAAAGTGTCCATTTGTCATACAGCACACATTGCGAACAGCACACAATTCTTCTCTGCAAACTAAGTCCAATTTAGCCGCATTGTAAATTATCACTGCTGAGCCATTTTTGTGCTGTTTTGTCACATACATCCATCAGCCCTATAGTGCTCATTTTACCAACTGCATCACGTACAGCATCCTGAAAGCTGAAGAGCGCTGCCTGCAGGCCACAGATAGGCACTGCGTCCGTGTGCAGAGTGGAACGTAGTATCTGTAGCCTGTTGGTTAGTTGCTTCTTATCTGGGGAGCGGATGTTCTCTCGCAGACAGCCAATCAGTTTCTTGATATGCTCTGAGGTAATGGATTGCTTCTCAGTCTGCAGAACAGGAGCGGACAGTTCAGACAAGACAAATAGACATTTCAAAGCAATGAAGTTTATACTGTACAAACAACGTGTTTCTATACCTGCGGTAGTGCTTCCTGTATATTGGCCACTACATGGCTGATATAGTCAGAAAGCACTTTGCGCAGCGTGTTTCTCCTCTCACTGTCCTTCCTCAGTAGGAACAGGCCCATGCTCTCCCCTGAAACTGCTGGACTCGACAAGTCTCCCTGAGGCTCCCCAGGCACCCTGGCACACCAACACTTCAACACTTACACATACATGGACCTTTCACTTCAATTTGTGCATGTGTACAATGCAATCAGGTTAATTATGTGAAAAAACAGATGCGTTGCAGTGATGTAACTCACGCCAGGAAGCTGTTGGTGCTGGGAGGACTCTCGGAGATGTTACTTGCTCTAACACGGTTTATGGTTCTTCTCAGGTCAAGGGAGCAAGACAGCTCAGCCTTGTGAGAGTCCATGTCCTCCTCATCCAGGACTAAAGGTACAGACATGCTCCTCTGGTAATCTCCTACTGCCATAACCAGAATACTACTTATTATTCTTATGTATATATAATCAACCATGATAATAGACCTCTGAAATCATGCTGCCATTATGAAATCTGCATCATGCCCAAATTAGAAACTCTGCGTTTTCCTCCAGATGTCATTGGATCCTCTGATTTATGAGGTTGATAAAAAATGTAAAATGAAATTGTATTTGCACAAAGTATAAAACATACCTTACAAGGCATAATCATGGTGACTTCTGGAAACAGTTTTTGTTAATGTCTGGGATTCCTAACATGGGTGTAACACTGACTACAGGATGACAAATGACTTCAGAGGTCTGAACTCCAATACCATGCTTGGCATGTTGCCAAAAAACACAACAAAAACAATGGCATTTTGTACTTAATCATATGTTACCTAGACTGCAACATATAAGAACCACCTCATATAAAGGTTATGCAGACAACAGTGTCAGCTTGGCTGCAGCATTAAAGGGTATAATGTTCCCCTTGCTCACCAGATGAGTTGGCGTCAGTCTCAGCAGAGCCTGGCAGGGGTTTGGCTCTCTTCTTGGGGCTTCCCCTGAGGTAAGGATTCTTTAACAGCTCTGACGCCATGGCCCTCTTGTCTGGGTCTGGCTCAAAGCAACACATTATAAAGGCTTTGGCCTCCGCAGACATGGACTCTGGCACACTAGGGTGGATCTTAAACATACCCACCTGCAAAACATGAACCCAAGCTTAGTAATTCTCATGTTATAATTTCTATCAATCATAATGCAACATAACTAATTATGTAATACGACAACCCATTATACAGGTAAATAATTTAACAAACATAAAAGTAATGGGGCATTTGGCAGACACGCTTATCCAGAGTGATTCCCCATTGTTAGTTACAGGGAGAGTTCATGTTTTACAGTGCTACAAAGTCTAAATTATAAAATGGCAGCACTATATTTTCTCTGAGAGCAGTACCTTAAACATGGCAGCCTGTGGGCTGCCCAGCTCGTGGAATGGGGGTTTCCCAGTGGCCATCTCTATAATGGTACAGCCCAGGGACCAGATATCTGCTGGCTTTCCATATCCCCGAGGGCCCTTGTCTATAATCTCTGGAGCCATGTACTGCAGAGTGCCTAATAAACATAAAAAAATTTACAAGGTCAACAAGGTTTAAAATAGTTCTCAAAGTCTGGTCTTGGAGAGCAGAAATGCAGCACAGTTTACTCAAAACAACTCAGACATGGCAACTGAGCAATGAATCAGGTGACAACCAAACTAGATTCCAGCCGTTCAGGACCAGGGTTTGAGACCCCTGGTTTTAAAGGTATTTAAGACTCACATACAAAATAATAACATTTGTAATGCGAGAGTTTAGACCAGCATGCCACCTCATTACTAGTCTTTCAGAACAGACAATAGGACAGATTTGTCCTCATAAACAAATATACTACAAACCACAGAAATTTTACAAACATCTTTATGTAATGCTTTCATGTGTACCACAATACCTCAGAGAGAGAGAGAGAGAGAGAGAGAGAGAGAGAGAGAGAGAGAGAGACAGACAGAAAGAGAGAGACAGAAATAAAGAGACAGACAGACAAACAGAAAGAGAGACAGAGAGAGCAGATGGAGGTCAAATGAGGTGTGAATGTGGTCATGTTTGTCCAAGAAACAGTAGCTGATCTAACTGCCAATCAGACACATACAGGCACGAAAATCAGTGAGTGTGAAAAGTGCTTAAGTGCTAATAAAGTCACCTGTAAAGGTCTCTGTACATGGGTTGATTCCAGCTAGTCTTTTAGATGTTCCAAAATCTGATATTTTGAGTACGCCGCTGTATGTGTTGATCAGGACATTGTCTCCCTGTTAGGAATAGTAAAGTGATGAGTAGAAACAGAGAAAAAAAACATTCACTCATATATTATGGCCAAGTGCTATCACGGGGCTGCACTGATATAAAATTTACCTTGATATCTCTATGTACTATCTGATTATCATGGAGGTATTTTAGTCCTTCCAGGATCTGCTTGGTGTAGAAGACAATAGTGGCCTCATTATCTTTAAGAGGGCCCCACTTTGACCTTAAAAGAGAGGACAGGCTTCCTGTAGAGAGAATGCAGGAGATTGGCTCAGTGTTCTTTTGCAACTATTAGATAGCATGCGTATGCTGTATAATCATATAAAGCAACATTTCACTAGCATTGCCTCGACGATAAAGGGCATCTATCCAAAAGCAATTCTTGTGTGCCAGGCTTACTTCCACAGACATCTGCAGTCATAAACTATAAAAGACTCCACATCATAATATCCAGGTAATCCACACTGTGCTGCATTAGTAACTTCCAATAGCCACTGTTTGTTTCTCTAACTACCACCCTTTTATTCAGCTGTACAGAGACGAAGCAACCTACCTCCGGGCACCTCCTCCATGAAAATCTTGATGAAGCCACCTTCACTGACTGAGCCCAAGTACTGGACAATGTTGCGGTGCTTCAGTCTCTTATGTAAGGCTATTTCCTCATGGAGAGGCTGGGAGTACCTGCCATTTATTGAGACAGGGAAAAGTGTGTAAGGCTATTTTTTGCTGATCAAGTTGCATGCTTTAAGGTTCTTATGTCAGTTTGCTGACAGAAATAACATGAAGTGGAGAGGTCTCAGGCTGATTAAACACTAAGAGAAAAATACACCAGTCTCTCTAGGCCATGAGTGCTATCACACCCTTGGGAACTTGTTCAGTAAGGTCAAAACTTTTTTCCAGTTCAACAAAGAGAGTAAACTCTGTTGGACAGAACCCTTTCTGTTGGTTCCTACTATTTTCTACAGATCAAGAGTTTTCCAGGACAATTTCAGTGATGATCTGGCTGGTTTGACAAACAGGGGTCGTAGCCCAAAATGAAGAACCTGAAAAATCGAAACAGAACTTTACATGCCTAAATGAACAATTCAAAATTAGAGACGAGTAGACCAGAATGAACTGGCACTCACTCGAGTATTTAGACTGTGTTTGACTCACACACAAATGGGCTTATACATTGTTTTGAATCCAGCTTCCCATTCAAGAATGCCAAGCCCACATTCGAAACCAGAGCTCGGAGACATTGTCACAATTACTTCTTTCAGGGAGAATTCACAGATTGCATAGTGGTTCCATCTCACATAAAAGAAAAGAGGAGAAATCTGAACATTTTCAGGTAATTTGACATTTTTTTTCCATTTTCCATGTGCTTTCCATTTGTTTTCCTTTTTTTTTTGCTTCACAAAACTTCTCTCAAATATAAACCAAATAAATAGCTGCTGTTTTGTTTATTTATAGTGAGCAAGTATTTGGCAGCCATTGTGTTTTGATAGTTATTTAAGTTATTTAGTTATTTAATCCTGATCCTTAAAACAGTGGCATACAGAGCCAGTCTTCTAGCGCTTTATCTCCTGTGCACTGAAGGAAAATGCTGTATTGTGTTTCGGAATGAATCAGGAGTAACTGCTGAGAAACACTGTGTCTATGCAGTGCTGGGGGCTTCAGAACTGGAGGTGAGAAACACAGTGCTAGAAGTAGAAAAAAAAACAGGAATTTAAAGCAATAATTAAGTTTATCCATACGTGCTGTCCTTCTCTGGGATCTCCTTGATGGCAATGCGCACTTGATTGCTTAGGTCTCTCCCAGCATAGACCACACCATAAGTGCCTCTCCCAAGCACCACCTTCTCTCCTTTCTCCCCTTTCTCATACATAAACTTAAAATAAGCAGAGAGAAAACAGTGGTTTTAAGAGGTTAATGCTTCATTCCAAAGTTTTTCATCCAGGATAAAGTCTCAGTGCAGTCAGTCACAGGATCTAATAGTAGAGACTAGGCAGGACTGAAAACAGCTGACAAAGATGTGACAGTAAATATTGGCATGATGTGAATGATCTACATATGAGAGTCGAGTGTACAAAATGTGTAACCCATAAAAGGTACATAATGAATGAATCCCACCAATACAAATGTAAAAGTGTATGATTAAGATAAGGATAGGCAGGAGATAGGCTCTCACCTCTAACACCCCTCCACTGACAGTGTCCGGGTCATCCGCTGAAGTATCTCCCTGACCTATCAGAGAGTTCACCAGCTCACAGAACCTAAAGGAACAGTGTTGCATTCAAATGAGTAACAAGATAAATAGATTAAAAAGTAATATGCACATGTACTGACACCAACTATTATTTGTAAAACCCAAAAGTCACAATCAGCTCCACAATCAGTATTCAGGCTACAAAATAATTTTGTTCATCGAATCATAGACATTCACAACATCAGCCTAATATAAAATGAAATCATGCCAAAGAAAACTTTCAGATAAAACAAAATTTCATAAGTACATGAGCACAAAACGCAGCGTATGAAGAGCAATGCTGGCTGAAATTTTGGTTATTGTATGTGTAAAGTTAGCTAAAAACCTACACCCCTGTTTTCTTTGAATATGTCATGTGTATGAGAGAGTGTGTGTGTGTATATGTGTGTGTGTGTGTGTGTGTGTGTGTGTAGCACTCACCCTTTACAGTGCAGATCACTGGGAAAGCACAGCTGGAAATCATCAGAGTTGTACAGGACATACAGGAAGCAGCTCCGCTCATCAAATTTAGAAATACTATAAGAGTTCAGAGTTATACAACAAGCACATACAGTCTTATGCAAAAGTTTGGCCACCCATTGATAAGAAACATGTGTCTTTTTTAATTAAAAAGGGGTTAACACAATCTCCCTATGAAATGGAAAAACACAACATTTTCAGCAAACATTGATGCATAGCTACTTTTTAATGCCATAAATTGAATAAAAAAAATAAATAAAAGCATTTTTATGGCACTGTGCAAAAGTTTGGGCACCCCAAGAGTGCCATAATTTTTTATGCAAGGTTTCAGACATTAATCAGCTCATTAGATCTAACGCATGGCAACTGCTGTCATTAGTAAATGTCAGCTGGTTCCAATATGAATGTTTTACAAATACTCTGACTCTTCGAACCTTGTGCCCACACTTGTGGACACTCAACAACCATGGGTTCCTCTACGCAGCTGTGTAAGACACTGAAAATGAAAGTTATTGATGCCCACAATGCAGGAAAATGCTACAAATGATAGCAAAGCATTTCAGCTTGCAGTTTCCACAGTGATAAATGTAATTAAGAGATGGCAGTTCAAGGGAACTGTGGAGGTCAAGATGAGATCTGAATGACCAAGAAAACTGTTGGAGAGAACTGCTCACATGCTGGTCAGAAAGACAAATCAAAACTCCCATTTGACTGTAAAAACAGACAAATTAGAACATTTAACAGACTCAGGAGTGGTGGTGCACTGTTCCACTTTGCAGTCATGCTAGCAGAGACAAGACTTTCATGGAAGAGTCAGCAGAAGAAAATCTTATCTGGGTCCCCATCATAAAATCCATCATCAGAAGTATGCAGCAGAACATCTACAGAAGCCTGATGCATTTTGGAAACAAGTTCAAATAGAACTCTTTGGCCACAATCAGCAAAGGCATATCTGGAGAAAAATTGAGCAGCATTTCCTGAACAGAACACCTTGCCAACTATTTGGCATTGGGGTGGATCTATCATGCTTTTGGGTTGTGTTGCAGCCAGTGGCACAGGAAACATTGCATGGGTGGAGGCGAGAATGATTCCACTAAATACCAGCAAATTCTGGAAGCAAATAACACACCATCTGTAAAAAAGCTGAAGCTGAAAAGAGGATGGATTCTACAACAGGACAATGTTTCTAAACATACCTCGAAATCCAGCATGGACTACCTCAAGAGATGCAAGCTGAAGGTTTTGGAATGGTTCTCTCAGTCCCCTGATTTAAAAATGTATCTTTTTAAATTTGTGGGTAGATCTTAAAAGAAGAATGGGAGAAAGTTCCAAGTACAAGAATTGAAAAACTTTTAGCTGGCTATAAAAAGCATTTGCAAGCTGAGATATCTGCCAGAGGAAGTTTTACTAAATATTGATTATGTAGGGTGCCCAAGCTTTTGCAGAATGCCACAATAATGTTTTTATTTTTGTGCATTTTTCCATTTCTTAGAGAGACTTTTGCATCTTTTCAATTAAAAACTGACCAAAATATGTTATATATCGAGGGGTGGCCAAACTTTAGCACAAAACTGTGTCTGTTAATACTGATATCTGCTTGGTAAACAAAACACAACATGGTGAAACAGAAAGATCTTGTCAGAACAGCCTGACTTTCCATCATCCAGAGAAGTTCAAGATGAAAATTAGTTTGAACACCTTTTTACTCAAGAAAACAAAGGTTTTACAATTGTGATTTATTGCGTTTCGTCATAATTAGTGTTGCTTTTAGCAGCCTGTCCTAATTTTAGTTTGAGTCTAGTCTTTGTGTCAAGCTGTCATTTTAGTTTATTAGTCTTAGTCTTGTCCATACTCTTTTTAGTCTAGTCAAGCTTCAGTCGACTAAAAGTCTGAGCATTCGAGTCTTATTTTAGTCAGAATTATACAGTAGTTTTAGTCAAAGAAAGTTGTATTATAGTCTCTTTTTTAGTAGTGCAATTCTATTTAACCCAGTCAATATAGAATAGGTATCTAGTAGAATAGACAAAATCTCTCTCAATTTTCTTTTAGTCAAACCTATATCACAATACAAACAAGGTTCTTCTTATTATATTATTGTTAGCTAACAGACTCAAGAATACTGCACATCCATTCTAGACACGGAAGACACTCTGATTTGAATTTACGACATTTATTTTGCCAAACAAACATATATTTAGAACACATAGATTTAAATAAAATAATTAAAATAACATCACATCACTAAAAAGTGCGAATAAAATGGAAATATGTGTGTCTATTGCCATAAAACCTACATTTGTAAAACTGGTAAAAGTCTTCACCTTCAGTGTGTTGGCCTGAATTTACCTGATTTTTTTTTTTTCCTGAACAAATATATTCTACACAACCAAAACAGAACAATTTAGGACTAGCATTTTTGTGGGGATATGGGAAAGGCTGCTAATCAAAATGCTGTGTGTATGTGAGAGAGACAGACTTTGTGTGTGTGTGTCATTTCTCTCTCCCAGGCACTAGATTGGCCCTGCGATAGATTTCGGCCACTCTTGATAGATTTAATACACGGTACAGCTCAACTCACAAAATTATTGGGACGTAACGCCGTTCAACTCGAGCAACCAAATACTTTTTTCTCCTCTCCCTGTCGCACAGGAAATAAAGTCTCGTCTCGTTTTAGTCAATGAAAATGAAGAGACATTTCAGGCTAGTTTTTATTTTGTAAACTACATTTAGTCTCGTTCTTATTCGTCAACAACATTACATTATATATTTCGTTATAGTTATCGTCCCATGACCAGCACTTACTTTGCGCCTCGTCTAGTTTTTGTCACATGATAAATGTTTGTTGGCGACTATATTTAGTCATTATTTTCGTGATGAAAGCCACACTAGTAATAATCTGTAAAATATTCTACGCATGTTATTGGAGCAAGAAGTGTACCCTTTTGAATGCAACAAAAAAAAACAACCTAAACGTATGATACAATTTCACGGTTAAAGGCAAAACATGCAAAGCAAAAAGGTTAACAAAATATAGAAGCCAACTAAAGTCAGACGACCCAACCAGTACGTAAACTGGAACTGAGCCCTGTTCTGCTGAAGAGCTGATCAGATCTCCTCTGATCATTGAGAGCCTGCAGCCAGAGCCCTCATGTAGTGAACATATGCTGGGAAGAACAGGCACCTACTGCCCTGACCAACAGGATAAAAACAAGAGTAAAGTACACAGTGACTTTGACCAGCAGCCAAAAGAACAGCAGCCATGACCCAAACCACACCCCAAAGGAAGCTTCAAATATAGCAGAGAAAATGTCTCTTGGATCAGTTAAAGACACAACAGCCATCTGCAAAAATACTTACAGAGAGTAAAGAGAGCATTCCCAAATTCAGTCTAACGTTCTGAGAACTGAACTGTACTACCGTCACCAGTCCGGCAGTAAACACTGAGAAGTTGTCAACCGGCATTAAAAACTGTTTAACATAAAATTTAAGTGTTCTGGGAGCATATTGAGGGTTTACGCTATAAAAATAGGCTTTTTTTTTTACCAAAACACAACAATGCGGGTTTTCAATATATGCGGTTGCTCTTGAAACGTAATCCCCGCGAATGGAGAGTGAGAGAGAGAAAATAAGTGTGAGATGTGATGCATGTGCTCCTTAACTGCACCAACCTCACTCCACGAATCGCTGATGCAGGGAAAGTCCACTCATGGAGGCCTTTCTAGGTGAAGAACATGAAAATGGAACAAGATCAAGATCATAAATGGACAGGAAAACAAATGAACACACAGTATATATAGCAATGCAACTGTTCAGCACCAGTGCTGGCACAGCTTTGTTTGTAAACTTCACGACTTTGCGTCAAATTACACCACTGTGAAACCAGATGCCAGCTGTGGGAACTGCTATGAACAGGCAAGCATTACACACTGACGCTGGCAAACGCTCCTCCTTTTTGTTTCATAGATGAGCACCACATTACTAATTTAGCACAGCAAGAGAACTCTGCCCTGCAGTCACATCAGTGTCGTTCAGCTGAAAACTGCAGACTGTGGACATTGAGTGTAGAGCAGAGGACAACAGAGCAAATAGATACAGGGCAGAACACTGACATGTACCTCCAGTGGCGTGATGTGTTTCAGCTGCACAGTGCGGCTGTTGTCGTCTTCATTTACGCTCACTACACTTGGCTGGAACACTTTAGTGGGCTCCAGAATCAGGACCTGCAATCATAGCCAATACAGATTAACTACTGTCTGTAATACAATAAAGCTTTACATTGGTGGTCAGCAATCTTCATCCTGTAGAGCTACCTTTGTTTAATGTAGCTCAGAATCTTGCTAAAAAAAGTTATAAGTACTTTGAATAAACACTGATTAACTGAAGCAGGTGTGGCTGGTTAGTGCCAGAATAAAGCTTTGCAAGACAGATCTACAGGGTGCAATTTGGTGACCACTGCTCCATGGCAGTGCTATAGCTTCTCATCCCAATCTTGAAGAGCTAAACAGACCACACACTTACAGGACAGCGGCCTACGGAAGCAGTAGGCTTGCATGCTTGCAACATCAGTTCCATCCAGAAGTCCACAAACTCTTGTTTGGGGTGCTTCACCTCCACAGGCTTGGCAAACTGCTTATACAGTATATATGTCTCCATGACAGAACTCAGATACCTGAAAATAAAACTCACATTAAAGAAATCATGGTCAAGTAAACGAAAACTCAAAAACCTAAACTTTATGAAGTAATAGTCTGAAAATATTTGTTTCAGAAAGCGACCCATGTGTTCTGCAGATCTGTAGGTTATCGAAAGAATCAGGTACACAATCATTTAAGAAGCATCCTGGAAGACCTCAATTGTGCATGTGTGTGTTAAAGAGTACTCCGTGACCAGATGAAATGTTGCCCATGTAGTGTAACCAAAGCCTCATAAGATTAAGGAACGCAGACTCTTTTATTGACTTACTACTGCAAGACTTGAATCAGGTCATCTTTTATCATAATATATTTAATAGTATGTACAAGACTAAAGGGAGAGCGCTGATCCATCAACTGCACACTATTCACTTGTCATCTGGAGGTCATATGACAGTTCCATGATCACAAGTTTCTTACATCATTCCAGGGAATTTAATCTGCGATTGTTTCTATGATCTTGAAAACACTCAACCATATGGATAACATGCAATTAATCCTTTCCTTTCACCTTTGCATCTCGGCATCTGCAGTCACTTTTCTTGATGGAGAGTAGCCCACCAGTTGGACCGGAATCCTAGTAAAAGCAAACTGCTATACATCCCTGGAATTACTACCATCTTACAGGATCGGCTGGCTGACTAGTTATCAACCTTGGCTCCTGTTGCAAATCTGGCTTGGTCATGCAGGTTTCTCCTTTTAAAAAATCAGAGCATTCATCTCTTTCTTCTTGTTCAGTTTCTGGTTGGCCTTCCAAGGTGGGCCATCAGGCTCTTGAAACTTATCCAGAAAGCTAGTCTTCAAATGTTTACTCATGTCTCTCCACTGCTGTGTGTTCTTTACCGGCTTCCTGTAGCCACCACACCTTAATGCTTCCCTAAAGAGCCTAAAATGAACTCGATTCTTCCTATCTAACGGCAAAGGCCACAATCTGATCTGTAACACAAACCCCTCAGGCTTCAAGTACATCATCCCTTAGGATGCACAAAGGATAATCATCAACACTCTTCATCCTTTAGACTTCAAGTACATTATCCTTTAGGATGCATGAATAATAATCATCAAGACTCCTCTCTCCCCTAGTTGTCCTAACAGCAGAGAACATCCACTGTCTTTAAATGCCGAGTACATAGCCATCTTTTTAAAAGGTACGAAAACATTATTCTAGGACTGACTGAGATGTCTTACATTTCTTATTCTACATCCATTTTCTGCACTTTGCATTCTTGTTTCTTCACTCAAAAGTGTTGAGGCTCTCATCTATTTGTACTAGAGAGGACACATTGTCCGAGAGAACAATTTTTTGTAAGCTGCTCTGGATAAGAACTTCTGCTAAATGTGTATTTAAATGTAAATACAGGCCAATGTCAGAACAGACAGGTTAATGTCCCAGAAAAGAATATGGTACATTTTAACTGGAGCCCTTACCACATTGGGGCTTTGAGTCGGTAGAGTTTCTCAGAGGCCTCTATGACCTTCCTGTGCTCGTTGGCCAGAATCCCGGCCCCGAGGTAAAACCCTACATCCCAGTAGTCCTGCATCTTCTCTAGACTGCCTTTTCTGCCAAGCAGGCTGCTAAGAGTGACACCTTTCCCAGGGATGAAACAGACACAGTAAACAAGGTGTTTCAATCATCTAATCCTGAAAATTCACATAACAGGGTAATTACAAGATTTTCATCTGAGAACAACTGTCATCCACTGAACTCTGCCACAATGGCTGAACAATGGATGGGGCAACTAATTTGAATATTTGTTTGTTGTTTGTTAATTTGTTTATTGGATACTTCTATTTAAAGTAGTACATGTTTAAGCTTATTTATCACATATTTAAATTAAACATCTATCTTAAAAAACAAGAACACTGTATACCATTTTCTCAAAGGATATGGAGACTTCAGCACTACTTCATGTAGAATAGAACATTTACATCAAGATGATTCTTAACCTGGAGTGAAACACTTCATTTGCTAAAGCCACTAAACTGATACTGAAAATGTATCACAACACAACGCTTTAGAGCAGTGGTTCCCAACCTGGGGTCCAGGCCCCCCTTAGTGGGGCGCTAGAGATCACAGGGGGTGCACAGAATTTTGTCTGCATTGAGTTAAATTCATAAAGAGAGAAACGTAAACGTGTTGTGTGTGTGTGTGTGTGTGTGTGTGTGTGTGTGTGTGTGTATGCATGTATAAAAACCCACAACCGCTATTTATTTTTTGCAAATAAAAGTTTGTATTTTTTTGTGTGTCTATGCGGGTAGGAGTTGGGGGGCCCGGCTTGTCTTGGACACAGGCAAGTGGGGCTTCAAGGAAAAAAGGTTGGGAACCACTGCTTTAGAGATTAAGCTTTTAACCTTCATTTCATTTTATGCTTATTTTTACCTCCGTAAAGAACATACTGAATGACCTCTGTGCATGATAACAAAGTTATAGTGTTTATCATTGCTGCCAAGTAGGTCAGTAAATAATTTACTCAGATTTGTGTCTCCTTGTTTACAGCTTAACATAATTTTTCCAGTCTTTTTGTAAAAAGGGGGGGATACAGGTTGCATACAGCAATCTTGATACTTGTTAGGATACACCAATAAGTACATAAAGCCTAAGAAATGCTTTTTGGCTCAGGCATAGACTGTATAAGGCTGGAAATGTGATATTACAATGTGCATTGATAAAGAAAAATAGAGTCCATTCTGTCAGAGTTGTTTTGTTAAATATATAGGGCAGAGAACAGGTATAAATGACAGATACAGACCTATCTTGCGCAGCTCAATAGAGGTGTCAAATTCATGGCCAGCAGCCATGAGGAAGACCACATTGTTGATGCCTGAGTGCAGGGCAGGCTCCATCTCAAAGGCTTTACCGTACCTGGTCAGAAACACAAAGTTACAAAAATGTCAGATGAAACCGGATGAAACTCACTGCTCCGTTGATGATAACAGCAAAACGTAAAGAGTCTTTTTCTTCCAAACAGAAATCATGATTAATAAACTATTTACATAAAAAACGGATTGCTTCTATTGAACACTGTTAGGTATGGGATGTAAATGTTTAGGTGTAGAATGAGAGGAAAATAATAGATACTTAGTTAAATAATAAACATTAAGGTAAGTTTCCTATCTAAAAGCATCTATGGGTCGGGGGGGGGGGGCATCACCCTTCTTTCTTTTCTGACTTCTCAACAGCTTTCAGCAAAACGTCTCCATGTCCCAAAATAGCATGCTATTCAAATCAGACCAGTAAAAATTGTGCGAATATCAACAGGGTTAGCTAGACTCACTGTGAACTCATCTGCATCTCACTAATATTAATGCATTAAAAACAAGCACCCGTTTCTGACAACCAGCCTCTTACAATGCAGAACGACAGCAGTACAAAAATGTTGTACTCTTTTTGGGTTTTGTATCTACCTCCAGTGGCATGTTCGGACACACTGAAAACCAATTCCCTTTTTTCTTTTTTATACTTAGTAGTTTTTACTTTATTATTGTGAGATTTATCACATCCATGCTGCTAGTTTATTTACTTTATCTCCTAAAATGCTGTTCTATTCTGGTACCGGTGATACATCTGTACCACACTATATTTGCTATTTATTTGTTTTATATGTTTAACTTACATTTATGTTGAACATAGATTTTACCTTGTTGCTCTGTACATTCCTGTGTAGATACAATACAGATATTCTATTCCATGTGCTAGTTTACTGCATTTCCACAAAATGGATCACTACAGCCTTATGGACCTTGTGAAGAAATATTCCTAGTTCCTAAGTGATGTTCCTTCCCAACAAAAAAACAAAAATAACCTATGCCATTACTGAAGACTGTAACAGTACTCTGAGTTTATGCTTTTGAGCACACATAGGGGCTTACTGGCAGTCAAAACAAGAACTGGCAACCAAAGTGACATTGGCCCTGCTGACGCGTCCCCATTAAAAATACATGCACTTCAAATAATGATGATTTGCCTTCTGCTTTTATTATTCCCTGAAATGTTTGGTAAGAATACATTTGTTTATTCTATTAACCTTTAAAGGTTAAATAAAATATTCTGAATTTAAAGAATGCAGTAGTCTGCATAAACTATGACTAAGCAAAATGGCTGATGGAGTTTGGGACTGCAGGTGGATCCATGGAGTTTAAATATGCCACCAAGCACAATGGAGGAAGAGAGGAACAGTTTTACCAGCTATATACTAGGGGAGTAGTGATGACAGGAAAACGTGTATCATGCCCTACCAGTAGCAGGCCTGGTCACGGCTGTGTGTGTCAGTGAAGTCAGAACTCAAGAATATGTCCTTGTAAATGCGTCCACAAAGGCAGAACACGTCCGATGCCACCTGATCCCCAGACTCGACTAAAGGCAGAATGATTGATAACGCCTTCACACGGTCACCAGGGTGATTTCTCCTGGAAAGATCAGTCAAAGTGGACAGGAATTAGTGCCAGATGCTTAAGTTTACAATAATCAGATCATAGAGAATATGCAAGTACAAATTACATTGTAAAAAGTACATATGCAAATATGCATTATAGTGTAAAAGTTCATAAATATACGTGTGTATACAGTACTGTGTAAAAGTCTTGAGCCACACCTAATTTTTTTTATATTGTACTTTGAATCAAACTGTCAAAACAGTTTCTTAACTGAATTGGCCCTTACAGCAATAAGACACCTGAACAGAATAAACCTCCGCTGCTTAGGTGGGGGGGGGGGGGGGGGGGGGGGGGGGGGGGGGGAGGAGGGG
>JBBJLR010000007.1:13844261-13862846 GCA_037577145.1 Brachypetersius gabonensis
ATATTATAAATATAAAATATTTTTTTTTATTGTAAACCACTGTCTCAAGCCCCCAAAAATGTTTTTATAACCATTTCATGTAATAATTTTCAGTGAGGTAGCTTTTAGAGCAGAGGTTCCCAGTTTCGGGCCTGTCAGCCCCACACTGTGCACATTTCTATCTATACTAGTATACCTGATTCAGCTTATTAAGTAAATAATAAGCTTCTTGTGATCTGGATCAGGTTTGCAGACTAGGAAAAACACAGAAATGTGCAGTAGGATTGCCAGAACTGGGATCGGGAAGTCCTCAGATGTCTGGTTCCCATTCTCACTCCTGTGAAGAATTCTGACGTAGTAAGTTTCTTCAGAATGCACCATTTCACATCAAACCACTTTGAATGATTTTGTAATGATTTCTTGGTAACAATGCCATAACCAACCCTTGTTGTGGGTTGAAATTTGGGAAACAGTTGTAAAGGTGCTTCTAATTTAATAATAAAACCTTTCTACAGAGGGTAAGGTCCCCAGATTTGTGTTGTGTGGGAGATGCATGCACACACATTACATACTAGACATGTGCCAAATAAATATTTATATCAAAAAGCATTCTGTGTATTGATTTTGTAACTGTTTTAATTACTGCTGTCGGAACATACTGAACATAGATGTTCACAAGTCATTTTTACCAAGTCCAAGTCAAGTCTCAAGTCTTTGAGTCGTAACGTTTACTAACGGCGACTCTAAATGTGGGATGTTTGAGTCAAAAGTAAGGAATTATATCTGAGGTGAACGGTTTTCGGGTCGTTGGAAAGAGTGCGAGATCTAAATAAATGATTCCATGAGATGAACATGGTTTACGAGTTTATGACTCACGAGTCGCATCACCCGAGTCCGAGTCAAGTCTCAAGTCATTGAGGGCAAGTCTGAAGTCAAGTCGTAAGTCTTTGTTTGTGCGACTTAAGTGCGACTCGAGTCCGAGTCTCAGACTCGAGTCCCCATCTCTGAAAGGAAGTTTTGCCGGCTAGTGATCAGTTGGCATGTGTAAAGAGGCAATGTCGCACGCAGGCAAAAAGACTGCGGATCACTTGAAATCAATTTCTTATATTTACACATGAAGGGAGAAAGGGGGCACGCGAGTCATCGCCATTTTCCAGGGTGGAAGATTTTTTTACACAGTCAAAAGGCAGGGCATGTTGATGCATGTTTCTAGTCCACGCCTAAACATGTATTAACAGCAAACACTTTTCCAATATGTGAGTGTGAAGTTAAACATGTCCTTCTCTGCTTTAAGAGCTATTTAAAGCTATCGATGTCTTTCAGACTAAACAGTAAAAAACAATTCAACGTACATTTGCAGTGAACTCAGATTAGTGTAAGTTACTCAAAGATTGATTTGCCAATACATCAGAAAAGCCTGAACTATTTCTGGCCCATGCTGAATTAGCATATTGGTCAATTGCATTAGTTCCCTGGAATATAACATTTAATTAATCCGCAGTGGACAAAGCACAAAGCTTCAGTACCTGCATTTATTAAAACGGTTATTTTGAGGTTCTATGAATGACACTTATAGTAATAAAGAGATAGCTCATTATAGAATCTCCGCATTATAATATAATAATTATAACAATTTAACTTTAACATATAAAAGCAAGTAGTTGGTCATTTACCCAAGTAGGGATAGAGAACTTCTACTTCCACCCATATATTATTCTGAAGTTTGTACTTTGCCCAGAGGAACACATAATCGCTTCACTGTTGCTCTTTTTTATGGCTCGGAAGACGTAATGGTGATTCTCCTAGATTTCTTCACAGAAATAACATTAAACAAAAAAGAGGCATCAGATAAAGAAGAGATACAGGCAAGTTGAGGGTTTTGTTGTGGATCAGCATGAACCTTATTATCTTGGCAAATCCGAGCACAGTGTGTGACTTCTTTGAGCTCTTTACCCAGACTCAAGAGCAGACATGTGAGATCATTGGGGTCTTTTACTCAGTGGAAATATCTGAGCATCAGGAGACTTAAGGAGAGTTACCCGAAGTGAACAGGGTATTGTTTTAAAACAATAGATGTCACAGTGCCAGTGGATCACTGATATTCTTCCAGTCTTTTTTGAAATATTTACTTTTAGATATGCACCTGATACAATATCCAACATATCTGCATGTCAGAATAAATAGATTTATTTCATTGGGAAAACACAAGACAGGATACTGAAATCTCATTAAATTACAGTTTTAAAGAAGCGCCTCAGAGCTACATCACGAAGTCAGATCTACAATAACATGCACCATTTGAGGGAATGTTGTCATTAGTAGAAAGGAAATGCATATACTTGGATATTCTATTTAGATTCTACATGAGTTTTTTACGACATGATGTTGCTCAGTGCGGGCATAGCTAAGCCTTCATTAAAGTTACATTTTGGAAAATGCCACTAGACATGAGTGGACGTGAATTTACTGAAAAAAACACATTTCTTGATTACAGTTTACCAGAAGACTTATTATAGATGCAATGTATCCAAAAATCTGAAAAATGATCGGAGGGACCAAAATAGTCAAAAATTCCAGTCTGCAGTGCCTTCTTCGTCTTGCCATCTGGTTTCACCGTTGTTTAGAAGAAACTGCAGTTATTTTGAGATGTAATTTTTATTGTATCTATGTTAATAGCTTGATCATTTTCTAAGTAGTGATAGAATGATATGAGGGTGGTCCTGCATTATGCTCTCTTGTAAATGGTTGTGGATGTTCTATGTTTGAGTAACGTAGTGGTCATTCTTCCCTTATTCGTAGAGAAGTGGGCGAATAGAAAAGCAGCCTGACCTCACTTACCAGACGCAGATCAGAGCTTAGTGAGCTGCCACCAGCAACTGCACTGCCTGGAAATCGAGTGCAGTGAGAGGAAGTGACTACTGTCTGCCTGTAAAACTGCAGTGGCCTTTAACGGGTGGTCTCTCTGGGATCTGCTGAAACTCCTGGGTAAACCCCATGGAGAAATCCCCAAAGCAAGAATGAAAAGTGTCATTAAGTCATCTGTAATTTCACTTTTTTGCTATTGAGAAATCTCTCACCGTTCTGTGAGGCGGTCATGGGTTCGCACTCTCGCTGTGGTGGGTTTAAGCTTGTTGATTTAGACTGAGAATGCTGAAAGCGCGCGCGCACACACACAGGAAGAAACCCTGCATGTGTGTAGCGGTTGTTGTGGGTGGCCTAAGAGTGAAGGAAAAAGAGAAAAACAGACACTGGTTAAGTGTAAATATCTCCTGTCACACCCTGCTTAGCGTACGTCTAGTCTGGCTCCTGTGTGGAAAAATGACCCATTCAGAAACAAGCGCTTGCAACAGACAGCGTCTCCAAAGGATGAGCTGTGATGGACGATGATTACAGCCACTGCGGAGGAGCCGTATTATCTAAGCATTACACTGAGCTAAGCCTGGTGCAAAGTGTAATAATTGTCCACGCCCATTTCCTATCTCGCAGACAACTCAAGCGTTTGAGAGGGAGGTCAAATTCAGAAACAGCCGTTACAAAGCCCAACCCATAATGTCCTCACACTCTT
Organism: Brachypetersius gabonensis; assembly: GCA_037577145.1. Taxonomy (NCBI): domain Eukaryota; kingdom Metazoa; phylum Chordata; class Actinopteri; order Characiformes; family Alestidae; genus Brachypetersius; species Brachypetersius gabonensis. The sequence goes on from JBBJLR010000007.1 coordinate 13,847,806, forward strand.
GTTGCACATTTCAAAACACACACACACACACAGCATAACCGTTCCAATTGCAGAGCTTTGCAAAAAAAGCCAGCCGAATTACCCAGAGGGTGCCAAAATTGGTGATGCAGCATAGTGTTGAGAAACCCCTACTGTTCAGTTTAAAAGTCACAGAGGAGCCCAGTTGAGGAGCTTACACCCTTTAGAGTTTGAAATACAATTTCTTACATTTAACATTCTGCAAAGCGTTCCAACCAAGAAATTACATGACCCATGTTTTCCTCCATAAATAAAATAGTTTATTATTGCTTAAAATAAATACATTTTCTTCAAACAGAAGCAAGAGAAAAGGTGAGGAGACAGTTGCGTCCACCCTGACATCTGGGCAGTCAAGAGGTTCAGCTCAGCTTCCGTTTAGCCATCAAAGCAGAAAATACAATTGTCAAGACAGGAAACAAAGTATACAATGGTAGGATGACTATATGTACATGTGCAGTATGACTACAGGTCTTCAGTTCTGTCTCAGAGTGGCTGATGCTGCTGACCTACAGGTCCAGGGAAGAGAAAGAGCGCAAGAAGGGAGTAGGCAAACTTGTTAGAGGCTACAGAACCATATTCTTGATAACGGTCTACATTACTTGCTGTGCCCTGCTGTTCCTTGCACCCCACAGTGAAACAGGAAATGACAATAAAGCGTTAATGGCTCATCATTGCAACCCCCTACAGAAGCCCAAAGCAAGCCGTGTCCATAAATGGAACCCAAGCTTTCTGTTCCCTGGAGCAAAACCAGAAGGCTAGAAGAGCCTGCGTTGTCATAGTAAGCACAGATTAACCTGGACTGTTTCCACTGACCCCACCCCCACCTTTCACACAAACATACACTTAAGCATAAAAAGGGATTTCATTTGCAGTGACCTGCTTTGAGTATTGGGCATGAAGTCAAAATGACCACCAAATGAACTGCTTTTGACCCAACACAGCGTACCATAGCAAAAACAATTGGGCAGCTAGGTTTAAGGTTTTTAAAATGAGAAGCTTGGAAGATTAGCAGTTATCAAACTGGCAGCCACTCTCTTTGCTGGCATTTGCTTGTAACCATTTACTAGAATTCATTTTCATTCTTTGCTTGTGCCTTCTTTTCATACCAATCACTGTTGAAATCTTGCCTGCTGTGGAAAAGGATTATATTGATAAGATCACTGTTTAATGGCTCCACCCGTTTAAACAGAAAAAAGTAAAAGACGGTAACCCATGACCTACTCATTGATTTCAACAGTGTTCTCCATTGGTCCAGTAAAGTCAGAGAAGAACGCCATTAGGCCACAGTAAAAACCCAGCCATCTTTATTAGCAAAAGTTCTACGTCACTTTTTATAACCCACCCATTCGCCACAAAAAGTGACAAACAAATAAATAAAGCTGTGTGATTTAAGGCAGGTCTACAGCTCAAACAAAACAGTTATGAGGGCATATTCCACATTTGATACTGTAAGATACCTACATGAGCTTGCCTGGCTTATGTAGCTTAACATGTAGAGGGAATGATCTAGGGCTACTTTTGTCGACAAGTCCATTGAAAACAGACATTACCAAGATAAGACCAAACAATCAGACCCCAGAACCTCAAGAATTACATTTCATAAATCCCCACCCCATCACAACTGCAACATGGAACTTTCCCACCATGGCTTTTACAATATTTGTGTGATCTACATTGGTGTTTGCGAGAACATCATAGGTTACATGTGAATGTAAAACTGCTTGAAGGACCAACAGCACTTCACACTGCATCAAGCTCATAGTTCTGCAATGTTATTACATTCATATCTTGTGGAGACCAGGAACATTTTGTGCTCCACACTCACACAGACAACTCTGGCTGCAACGCCACTATTTTCTTCAGCAGTTAACCAGAGGAGCATCTGGCTGCTGTTCTCTGCTCTCCAAGACTGAGAACAGGGTAACCATCACCTTTTGCCACATGTCCACCCTTTCTGTCTCACCATCCATGTCTCAGCAGCTCACAGTGCTGGGCTGCTGTTTGCTGACAAAGTCTGGTATAAAGTCAAACTCGTTCTGTCCCAAGAACAATTCAGGGAGCTCCTGCACCCTGTCCAGTCCTAACTCCATGACTAATGATGTGAGAACCTCCTCGTCGATCAGGTCAGTGTCCATGCCATTGAGGCCGAGGGCTGGGCCGGCCATGTGCTGCATGTTAGCCAGCTGATTGGGACCCATACGGAACTGCGCCCCATTCCCCATGTGGTTCCCATTCATGGCCCCGAGTGGGTGCCCGTGGTATTGGGTGTTGAGTTTCTGAAGGTGCATGCTGGCCATCAGCTGCTGAGAGGTCAGGCCTCCGGCCATGTACTGCTGTTGTTGCTGACCCGGATGCTGGTGCTGTCCCTGTTGCTGCTGTTGGTGATGTTGTTGCATGTGATGATGCTGCTGCTGTGGCTGCCCCTGGTTAGCGTACATCATGTTGGCCGACTGCATTTGGTGGTGGCCCATTGGCACTCCATTCATCTGCCCACTCATGGGACCCACCATGTTGGGCCGCTGCCTCATGCTGGCCTCCATAGCTCCCTGAGGCCCATAGTGCATCATCTGTCCATTGGGCATAGCTCTTAAACCAGGCTGGGGTGCATGTTGCTGTCCGTTCATGCCCATCCGGTACCCGTGCAGGCCGCTGTTGGCCTGGCTGTGGCTCATGGACATCATCATGTGATCTGCCATGGCTTCTCCCTTCATGAAAGAGATAAAAGATCATTAGATTTGAGAACTAAAACTTTGAAAAAGGGCAACTTTTGATAAATCATGTGCTTATTTTCACTACTACTTCATCTGCATCCAATACCAGCTTGCAACAGACAATAAGAGACTATGCATGTGCAAGGGCAGCCTACAGCAGGTGTTCACTTATGGGCACCTAGCTGGTATTTAGTCATAAAGCAACAAACAAGACTGAGCTGTTGACAGTTGCTGGGTTTCTACAGGGATGATTCAAGGTTGCAGTTTGGACGGATGTTGCTCAGTTGTCTTAACAGTCACGGCTGCGGTTAAACAAACTCAATCCTCTGAGACGCCTGCTTGTGGCAACACAAAGATCTGCAAGGTTCCTCCTCAATAGGCACTGACTTTTTAACCACAGCAGGACAGTCAAGGTGTCATACTTTCTCCTCATCCAGCTGGTTACCCATGACTGCCACTCAAGTACCATCTCTTAAAATATCAGTGATGCAAATCCTGCGGCTCTGATTAAGTCTGCAATAACAAGTCTCACTCCTTGAATCTATGTCCTTCTTCTGGCATAGTCCGTGACCAGCGGGCTCAAGGAAACAAAGGGAACAACGGACTTGGCACGCATGGAATATAAAACTGTGTAATAATAATCCGTCTTCCGCCGCAAAACACCAGATCAGACCTCATAAATGAGTCTGGTGCTGAGCTTAAGGTGCAACACTAAGAAAGTAGCAGGGAGACGAACAATGGAACCTGCAGCGCTGAGCCTCTCAGTATTTCACAACCACAAATCCTCCTTACCCTGAGTGCTGTGGCTCTCCAAACTCCAAACTGCTCCCCCTGGCAGGACACAACCGCCTTCAAACCAGCGGTACAACGACGAGCCTCGATAAGATTAGAGTTTATATTCCAAAAACACGAGCAGCATGCTGAACCCGCACCACCAAACGAAAAAAAACGAGAAAGAGAGTCTGTGGAGAAGAGCAGTGTGGAGAATTTTATACATGGGAGAGCTGGGGGCGGGGAAAGAGGCGGGGAAAGATACCAACACGGATTATGATTGGCTCAGTAGAGTGTTTGCATGCTGAAAATCCACCAACGGAAGCCAAGAACGACTGGCATAATTCAAACCATAAAGGGACTAGGGACAATTTTCTTGCAGTTTTATAACTAACCTTTTGCAAAGTTGAGTTGGATAGATAGATGGATGGATGGATAGATGGATGGATGGATGAATGGATGGATGGATGGATGGGTAGATAGATAGATAGATAGATAGATAGATAGATAGATAGACAGACAGACAGACAGACAGACAGACAGACAGACAGATAGATAGATAGATAGATAGATAGATAGACAGATAGATAGACAGATAGATACATGCTTAGATAGAGGATCAGTCTACAGAATCAGAAAACTTTATTGATCCCACAGCAAACTGCTTAATTAGTTCGACATGAACTTGCAAATTAACATCAGTATATTTTATTTCTATTTTTCTATTTTCAAACACTGTTTAATAGTTGGTTCTGCCTCTTTTCATTTAGCCAGTATAATTACATTTCTAAGAGTGAAACGGAGAAACACAGAAAGAGGGAATGAGAGAGCTACATAAATTGAAAGAAAGAGAGCTAGAGAGGAGAGAGAAAGGCATTGGGAGATATTTGGCAGATCTGTGGAAATCCATGTGACCCACTGCTCTGCTGTGCAATGTGTGTGTGTGTGTGTGTGTGTGTGTGTGTGTGATGTGGGGAAGGGATGGGGGAGCAAGGGGGTGGAGTCCAAATGCTATTCTGGGCCACCGGCTGCAGTGCTAGGACTAACCATGTAGGCAGAGGCTGCACGTGCAGTTTAGCAGCAACTCTAAAAGTAGTGCCCCAGCCTTAACAGTGAAACATGAAACAAAGTGAATTTGCCGGTATTTATTAAGACAATACTGATTACAACAATACTGCCCAGCACTCTATAGCATGTGAAGAGGCCCCCATCACAGGAGCATTTAGTAAGTTGTTCAGCCTGTCTGTTTGGGACAGTGAGGAATCAACATCCTCTGTGTAGGCCTGATGGCTGAGTGTTTACTCTAAACTCACCACTGGCTGAAGGAGTGCCGCCCACCTCCAAAGTGCATTATGTCTCACACAAATTAGCATCTGTATTCTGCAGGCTTGTGCTTTAATTTGCATGACAGTCTGCTCAGCCCTCTGTCAAAATCATGCTTTACCGCAGGTCTACTGGTGTCGAATCATGTTCTAACACAGTCAGTATTTGTTTTTTTGTTTTTTTTTTTGTAATCTCATCTTATCATGTGGTGGATTTTCAAACAGAAGTCATTGGTTTATTATCAAACAGATCAAGCTAACCCCTAGCGCTTATTCAAACCATGCTGAGGCAAGCTAAAGCATGATAAATGCAAAACAACTCTGAAAAATGTGCTTGTACCGTTCCGTATTATACAAAAGCTTGTATGGGGATATACAGCACAATGTCTTAAAAATCAATACCTGTTTTGTGCTGAAAATTCAGCAAGTAGATAAGTAGATTAGTTAAACATTATTGTTCAAAAAGCATTTATTTGTATTTTTTTTTTATAATAGGCCTAATGCCAACTACTCAGGGCATAGGCCTAGGCCTAGTTTGTGGAAAACAAAATGTATTTGGCTAACATGGATTATTTATCCATGTGTATATAGACATATATAAGGACAAACAGGCCCAGTGTGTATTGAAATAATTTCAACATATGATTGTGCAATCAAACAGACACCCTGGTATTGTAGCCTCCGGTCAGTTGTTTAGTGCCTGTGTTTGCGCTGTATCTGTCTGCTCTGCCGCAGGCTGTTCTTTAACCCTTTCTTTATGTGCAGTTGGGCAGAGCTGTGCTTGCTCTTTTCCAGGGCGCTTTCCTCCCCCACACCTGATTAACAAAGATACCAGAGGGTGGAGGAGGGGCCGGCCAACTGCCATCAGGAGCTGCTCCACACAGCAGCCAAGGATGATGTCTGTGTGTGTGTGTGTCTTTCTCTCTCTCTCTCTCTCTCTCTCTCTCTCTTTCTCTCTCTCTCTCTCTCTGTCTATTTCAGTCTCTGTATCTCTTTTTTCTCTCATCTTTAACCCTCTCTCTCTCTTTCTCTTTTGTACTTTCCTCTCTGTCTCCTTCACGTCTCTATTTTCTTTCTCACTCATTCTTTCTTTCCCTCTCTCCTTTCTCTCTGTCTTTCATCCATCCTTTTGTGCTTGATTGGTAATGTGTTTTATTAAAGCTTACTTGTACTTACAGTAATTCTCATTAACATATTCTCTGCAGCCCTCATACAGCAGGACTGTCTTTGCTTATTAGGGTATAGGCCTAAAGAAGGTCGAGTGTTCAAGGATGGATCATGGCTAGGGAAAGGCTTACAATGGTCCTAGATCTATAGACCTGTTCTCCAAACCATGTCTATCTTCCACTGGTAAATGAAAGTGTTGTCATTCGAACGCTGATTGGTTTGATCCAGAGGAACACGTCCCTCCTCCCCATCCCCCAGTGACTGAACTCATTACCCTGGTGTGTCCACCTACCCAGTTTATTTACCTCCTGCATGACCTCTCGCCTGCTCTCTGTTGTCTCCCGTACTGGAGAGTTATTGTGAAGCAGGATGGCTCAGCAGGCAATTGCAGGAATGCCATCGGCCTCTGCGCCCATGTTTATGGTAGAGCTAGGAGTAATGGCCCGTATTTGTGTTCTTTTCTGTGTTTGGAATGCAGGCATGCCTTTGGCATGCACTCTGCCCAGCTGGCCTTTAGCAAACAGGAGGAGCATGGAAAGAAAGGGAGAGGCAGCAGGGTCACATTGGTTTAGGTCGATTTGGTCCTTGAGCTGGTTTGAACCTGACTATGTGTTTAATGTGCTAAAACTGCTGGCTTTTTTGTTGTTCTTTTGTCTAAACAAGGTTTTGGCTGAATGATCCGTATAATTTCATTTAGGTTAATCATGACCTTGTTAACAGGCCGAAAGAAGAATTGGTCATTCTGGTTGTCCTGTATGAACAGGTTTCTGTGAAATCTTCCTCTCCTTGGGACTTGTTTGAGGAGTGAGGGAGCAAGGCACTTCTGCCAAGGACTGGAAACCACCTTGGTAACTCCACCCCTCCCTCCCTCTCTTTACAGCTCTTCCCTTTCTGTTAAGTGCAAACATTCACTGGTATAAACGAGTTCATGCTGCTGCCTACCCCCAACACTGCTATGTACTGAAAATGCCCTTTTGTTTCAGGAATTATTCCTTGGATTTTCACAAGTGTTGTCATCTTTTTGTAGACTCGCGCATTAAACTGAATTTACTTATGCCACACTTTTCCTACTCATTTAAAAAAAAAAAAGGAATATACTACCAAGTCAGCATACACTAACATTAAATCTCAAAATAAAATGGAATTGCAGTTAATGTCAACATATTTTTGGAAAGTTCAATGACCCTCTTGATTGTTTTTCTTCAAGCCTACAAGCCTTGAAAAATGTCTTGCCATGGTCTTTTTAGGTAATGATATCTGGTGAAATAAAAATAAGTACATAACATAAATAAAGCTGCATATTAAATAATTGTGTTAAGTGTATTAAATAAAATGAATGGAAATACAGGTAAACAAAGTAAAAAACATTGTTAAATGATGTTACTCTTATAATAATATCGACATATGTTGACTAGATTTTATATGAAATTGTGAATATCATGTTTAGCAGTGTGAAGGTATTGTCAGGCACCGATGATCCTCTACAGTTATGTATCATGTTGAATAAAGCTATCATACTTGTGAGAACAGAGTGTTCTGGAGCTTCACTGAAACAGCAGCACACCTGCTGGGTGTCAGAGAGGTTTCACTCCCCCCTCACCATCAGGGCGAAACTTCACACAGATGCAGCCTGAAAATGTCTTGTTTTTGTTCTTTAATCTTCGTTTCCAGTCATGAAGGCCACACACTCCTTTTACTGTGTTAAAGAGTATTACTCTCACAAATGTTTATCCATGAGATTCTTTGACTGTTACAGCTCCTCGTCATCTAAGGAAGGTGGGATAATACTGCCAAAGTTTCATTTTACTTCAGAAAACAACTTAACAGCATGCAAGTAACTAGGCTGTATGTAGTTCATATACAGAGAGTATATAGGTTTTATGCTTCTGAACACTCATGGGTTGAAGATGACGTCATTTTGTTAAAATAAAACCCAAACACCTAGTTTTAGCAAATTAGTTCATGTTTTATATTATTTTGTTATTGTCATCAGATCGATTTTACAAATGTTCTGAGCAGGGCTGTACCGATCCAAAACTCAGAACAGGCTTTTTTGAGCCGGGGTGGGGCCAGTCCTGGGGGCCGAATGGCCAGTCCAGCACTGGTTCTGAGTATTTCTACCATGTAAGGCCTTTTGCTGCCATATTGATTGGATGCATTATTTAAGTATCCTGCTCATGTGATTTCAATTTATGTGATTTACCTCACAGACTGTACAAAAAGAACAGTTTATAGTGTATGGCTTGGAAGATAATGATGCAATAACAATTGAATGGACTAGATAAGACAGTATAAGATATAGCTTAGTTAGAATGAGGTTATGATGAGTCGTGCATTGTAGTAAAACTTGTGGTTCCATTATTTCAGCCTTTCTAATATGCATGAAAATACAGTCCATGGCATCCAGTCATTAGTCTAAAAATACATCTGGCAGGGATAAACACGTTCGCTTGTTAGTCCAATATGTTGTTTACCCTGTGTTCAACTGTAAATCTATACTGCACATGTCACAGTATCAAATAAACAGACATCGACACATTTCTATTCCGCAAGTTTGATGTTTCAACACCTGCTCCTCCTGTTTTTGTTCTGTCAAACCAATGTGTTTCATCTGCTGCATGTGCACCAATTTTGCATGATCTTTACCCTCTCACAGTGCAGATGACAGGCACAGCTGTGCGGCCCATGTGAATCGGCCCGCCCGTGTAAAGCTGTGTGTTTTTGTTGTTGGGGCTCAGTCTACAAGGCTCGGCCCATGAGGGCAGATTAAACAGGAAGCCTGCTGGGTGCCCATGACCCTTACTGCAAGCCAATCTCATAGTCATCCACACACGCTGCTAGCACTTACATGAGATGTGGAGTGTGAATTCAGCCGTTGGTGTGAAGTCATAAGAAGTGTGCATGTGAATTATACCTCAAGTCTGATTCGGTTCTGATTTATTGGAGGTTTGGTTCCATGAAAACAGTGAGAAGCCTAGACATGCTTTCACAGTGCTGGTGCTATTGTCTAAGATTCTCTGAAATGTGCCTAGCAGATTCTGTACAAGTATCTCGTCGCAGGTTGTTTTCCCCTATTGAATGTCACACAGAAATCGCCCAATTCCATGTTAGCTGTCGAAACCACACAGTGAAGTTTACCGTGTAATTCTGTAACTCTCAGCTCAGTCATGTACATTCAGTTGGGTTTTCTTGTTGACACAGCAGTGTAATGAAAGTCTGACCTACGCGTTACTCTTTTTTGTCAGGATGGGGGTTGGTGTTATTGTTCAGGCAAATGAGAGTTTCTATAAATACACTGAAGGCTTCCTCTTAGCAAAGCGAAGGCCCAGCGACAGGGAAGTGGAGGCTGCTGGATGTTTGAGTCAAGGCCGGGAGGTGGGTGGTGGGGCTGAGTGGGAGGAGAAGAGTTTTCAAACTTCATATGGGGATTTCTCAGTGAAGACAGAGGTAATTGCTGGTAAACTCAGGAGAGTAATCTCTGTTATAATCTTTTAGTTTTAGTTCCCCTTACTTTCTTAAATGGATCCTTCCATCATCATCACATGATCCCCCTGTTCCAAACACTGTGATGTCACTGATGACACCTTAAAAGTCAGATGGGTTATCTGGAAAGTTCAGTTTCCACAAGGAATATTTCCATTCTGTGGAATGAGACAGCAGCGCAAATGACTGAGCAGCAATAATCCACTTCCTAAATTTTGTAGGAGGATAGTTGATACATTTGAGTGGCTGATTTGAGCAAGACTAATGTTTTAATCAATAGTAGATTAACATTTTTGACGGAGAGTCCAAACGGGCATGCTTAACCTAGGGGTCGACCAGTATGGGGTTTTTTTTCAAGGAGAACTGGTCCCATATTTGGGACCAGTATGCATTTATAGTAATAGTGAACATTATGGTGTCAAAACTTTGAATTTCCAAAATGAAATGTAATTGAAACAGCTGGAGCCAAAAAACGTGCAAAAAATAACATTGTATTCTTTTTAATGGGTTTAAAAAGGATACAACGTGTCCTGTGTTTGTGTGTGATGGGTTCTAATCCCAGGACTGACAGTGGGACTACTGAGGTACCCTTGAGCAAAGTACTGTCCCCACACACAGCTCCCCAGCCCCCATCGTTGGATGCCCACTGCTTCAATGGGTGAATAGGTCAAATACAAGTAACAATTTCACACTTTCCAGACTGTGAAATGTAGTGTGTTCACATGTGACAAAAATAGCCCCTTTACACTTTTAGTGAAAGGATTAACTAATTAACTTATTATGATGCTATTATGACCATTGACCACTTATAACATGTAATAACACCAATGCATATGTGCAGGAAATTCACAATACAGTAGCAAATATATGTAAAATATGTAAAAGCTGCATTGACATCAGTGTTATTGCTATAACCATGTATAAGTAAACTGTATTATAATGTTACAGTTCACAAAAAAAATCATGTAAATGTTGGCTAAGGAGTTTAATGTCCCCCATATGATTATAAGATTGAAGTAAGGTAAGTAAGTAAAAGTTAATCAGTTTACAAGCAACATTTTAACAAAGACAAATATCCAGGTTGTTTCTTTGGCAGTACACATCAGTGTTAAATAGACCTAGAGAAACACAAAAATAACAGTACAGCTAATTGCTAAATCTGTACAAATTTTGTTTAAAACAATGAAATAACTTGCTTATCTTAAGTTCCACCTTAAATAGTGCAAGGTTATGTTGTACCTGATGAAGGAAAACCCAGGTGGATTGCAACTAAGTCAAAGTAGTGTTAATAGACGTGTAACCAATCAGATAGTTCTGGTGGTGGGACGACGGAGTGGTAAGTAATGATACAAAGAGGATGAAAAAAGTTGCATATATTGGCTGATGATTGATCAACCTGTAGCCTAAACCATCACTGACTTAAACAGGAACATTTATTTATGTGTTTTGACATTTTGAGACACACTCTATCACAAAATCACAAAAACATGGTCAAAACACAGCTCCTACTATTTTTAGCTAAGCAAATGCATATATACACATTATATAGCCTCAAAAACAGTATAGACGATGATAGACTGTATCAATTATAGTGTTTTCACTATACAGTGAAGTTAAGCTGTTCTTCAAGGAAAGTCCAAACTGCTGCTTTGAACTTTTTGTAATGACGTAGAATGGCCAGTGCCTGATTATTACAGCAGCCTCTGACTCAGGAGTCTCACTGCAGTGACTTTCACTGATGATTTAGGGCTCCCCCTTTTTCACTTTTTAAACCATACTTTACTTACAACCCACTGAGCGCTGTGCTACCCTTTTCTTCATGCCAAGGTGATCGAGGTCCCCTTTATTTATGGATTTCGGAGACAGGGCTATCCATCTCCCCCACTCTGTGACTGCAGGGCAGGAGCCTGCAGATCAATACCCTTCCCCCTCACTGTCACAAAAGATTGGCCTTTATCCCTAACTGTCTCCGAATACTGCATGAGGCACTGAAATCCTCATATACAAGTACAACACCATGAGATATTTGGCAAGAATACTTATCCCAAAAATATTCAGACATCCTTCCAATTTGTGAATTCAGCTGCTTTAAGGTACATCCATTGCTTCCACAGACATTTAACTGCACACATGCTCAACTTATATAATCCAGCATCAGTGCCTGACCTCACTAATACTCTTGTGGTTGAATGCCATCAAATCCTCATGGCAGCATTCCAGGATCTAGGGCAAAGCCTAGTAAAAACTATTACTGGAGAAAAGGAGGGACAAACACCATTGTAATATCTTTTGATTTCAGGAGAGACATGAACAGGAGCCTACAAACTTTTGGACATACAATGTATTTCTTAAAATTTGCTAAACAAACCACACGACTTTAGAAGATAATGTACTTAATAGTCAAGCATACTTGTCTGGTCTAGTTAGTATTGTGGCAACTCTGTGCTCTGTGTGGTCACCAATGCATTTGCACTTTCTCATGTGCTCCTGTGACTGTTTACAAGAGCACACATGGTTTTTACAAGTGTACTCTTCTTCCGGTTCATGCTTGTGTGTGTGTGTGTGTGTGTGTGTGTGTGTGTGTGTGTGTGTGTGTGTGGTTGTGTGTGTGTATGTATTGTATGGTTTAGGGTGTTTTGACATGTTTACAGCCACAGGGTTTTAGATAACATATTGTTTTAATATATGGTTTTAGAGAACATATTGGTTTCTAGTCCTATAGCTTTCCACCAAGCATTAAGTGCTACATGCTGTATGATTGTGCTATCAGCCCAAACAAAGAGATGCATTCCAACCTACTGGTACTTTCCAGCCTCTTCCTTTACAAAGTACCCGTATGCTTCAGTGTGGAACACAAGCAACACATGTGTAGTCCCAATAACAAATTCCATATATGTGTAGCACATTCAGCGAAATGAAACCGATTCTGTTTTTGATTTCGATGAAGTCAGCACAAAGTTTGCTCACTCAGGAAGGGCACTGTTTTAAGACTGAAAGTAATATTTGACAAATTCTTATAAAGTTCCATATGATACTTATAAAGTTCCATATTTATGAGAATAAAGAGAACTTACCAGAGAACTCTGACATCAGAATCAGTAACATGAGGTCAAATTTTTATCACGCCTGCCAGTGAAATTAGGCAGAGCTTGATGCGCCCTTCTCAGGCAGTAGAAACATCAAGATCTTCTGTTTAACCTAAATGTTCTTCCAAGGAATCTAATGATAATGAGATTTTGAGCTGCAAAGAGTGTATTTGCATATGGGTTGCAGTGGAGCATGATGTTGATGTTTTACCTCAGGCATTGTGAGTGCTGACATTTGAGATCAGCAGTATTCCTGGTTTCCCTTAAGATTACTACCAAAGATAGAACCTTGAAGACTGGAGAAAGGATTCCTCAAAGGTAAAGGTAATTCTAACGAACTGAACATGTATATCTCTGTATGGCATTTTTGTTTTTTCCTGTTTATTTTGTTCATTCCTTTCTGATCAGCAGCATGCAGTGAGGAAACCTCAATGCCAATCTATCAGAAATTGGAAGAGTTGACTGGGGGGGGGGGGGTGTGTGTGTTCACAGTGGCGCTACGAATGGCACATGAATCTTTTATTACCTCAGCCCAGTTAATAATGAGGTGGCTGGGCTTGAATAATTAGCACTGCGACTGAGGCATATTCCATAGCATTCGCCTGGGGATAACTGAGGCAACAGGGAAACGGGACCAAGGATTGCAGCAGAAACAGAGCGAACAGAGCCCAACCAAACAAGAACCACTCTGATAGAGAGAGAGAGAGAGAGAGAAATATATCATACACAAGCATGTAATCTTCTTCTGCCAAACCCCACCCCCAAAAACAGCTGCAAACATGCAAGTGTGCCAAACAATGCTTCGGTCAAAATCCAAATTTCACAATTTTCCCTTACCCAAGTGTATTAAATCTGCCAAGACATGTTTGGAGTTCAAAGTTTGCCTCTTTATTTTAGCACTGGAGTTCTGAAGATAACTCATTAGCACCATGTAAACGGCAAGCTCAGGACACTTGCATAAAGCTGTATGGTATTAGGTGGGCTTATTTATGACCCTTGTTTTTAGCTCCAGTCACGGGACTGCCCTGTACAGTTTCAGAGATTCTCTGCTCACCCACACTTACCTGGTGCCGCTCATAATTAGCTGCTGAGCTGGATCAGGTGTACTGAAGCAGGGAATAAGTGGAACTGTGCACGTCACCAGGACTGGAGCTAACACTGCTGTACAGCATACTATATACACTACGGACAAAATTCAGATTTTGAGGTGGCCACAGTTACCATTACAGCAAAGCTGTGTATCAATGCAGGAAAACACTAACATGCAGGACAGGACGGCTTCAGGGTAGGAAACTATGGGTTAAGCTACTGACAGATACCAGACATTTGTGATATGTTACGTTAACAAGAAAACCAGTCCAAAGCTGTTAGCGTGTGACAAGATTCTGTTGGACTTCAGGTGCAAAACATGTCTTGGCAGATCAGCTATATTTGGCATGAGAGAGAAATTCTGTACATCTTGATTTTTCACTTCCCTACTACTTTGCGAAGGCATTACAGAGAAGTGGCCTCCTGGTTGTTAGTGATGAAGGAGCTCGGTTGTGAGCAGTGAGCTGCTGCCTCACACACCTGACAGTCTGTGTATCCACTCTTGTCTCCCAAATAACACACAAAAGAAGCCACATTCTTGACACCCATCCCCCATCTCCCCTCACCCCTCCCCCATCAGCACATACCCAGGCCTGCTAGCTCTCTCATGCAGACGCACATGCACTGTGTGTGCTGTTTGCCCTCGTTTGTTGTGTGTGTGTGTGTGTGTGTGTGTGTGTGTGTGTGTGTGTGTGTGTGTTTGGTGGGGTTGAAAGGCGTGTTAGTGGGTGCTGTGCCCCCCTCTGCTCTTCCTGACATCTGTGAGTCAATTAGCTGACTGAAGAGAAAACATCCACCCCCCTAACACACACTCATGCACACACACACACACACCCACACACACAAATATACACACAGATTCTTTCTTTCTCTCTTTCTATCTCCCCCTCTATCTCTCTCTCTCTCTCTCTCTCTCTCTCTCTCTCTCTCTCTCTCTCTCTATCTATCTAACTATCTATCTGTCCCACACACACACAGTCTTTTGCACACCAGCTGTAAACAGATCTGTTACAGCCACGTCAAAGGCCTGGCACTTCTGGTAAAAATAAAGCCTGGGTACAAACAGGCTCCCTGGAGCATAAGCATATGACACAGATCAATTCAGCAGCGGTGTGTTCTCTCTCTCTCTGTCTCTCTCTCTGTCTCTCTCTCACTCTTTTCACACGCACACACTACACAGTGAGACACAATCGCACACCTTTTACTCTTTTTACTAACACACACACATTTATCTATCGATCTATCTGTCTATCTATCTATCTATCTATCTATCTATCTATCTATCTATCTATCCATCCATCCATCCATCCATCCATCCATATATCTATCTATCTATCTATCTATCTATCTATCTATCTATCTATCTATCTATCTATCTATCTATCTATCTATCT